>CM019750.1:8017266-8313280 GCA_009761775.1 Ficus carica
TGTTAGGATGTTAGTGTTTGATGAATGATACTCTGGCTTTGTTATGAAGTTGTAAATTAGATGAAATTTTTCATTAGGCTCCTATTTTACTTAAATAATTAATAATCACGTCCTTCGGTTTTAATACTTATGTTCTTGCAGGGATCGAGACATGGCCGGGAAAGCAAATTCATAGCCATAATTTTCGTGTTCCGGAGCCATTTCGAGATCAGGTCGATTGAGTATGCTACTCTCTTATGTTACTTTAGAAAATTGCATTGTGTTTGTGGAGTTGCATTGATTAGATATTACCAAGGTTAATCTAATAAAAAAAAGATAATACTAAGGTTAAGAAGCTTCTAAATTCTCGCACTAACGCTAGTGCAAATTGTTCTTGCGGTGAGAAATTGTTTGTTTGGGTATGCACTATGTTGAGATGTTTCATAAGGGAGTGAATCTCATTCCTCTTTAGGCAGCATGAGCGTCAGAGCTCTCAAAATATTGGGAATTCTGATTGTACTTGTCAAACAAAAGCATGTTTTAATGAGTAGTGCTGAGCCAACTCTTATCGTTGTCGTGTTCTCGTAGGTTGTAATTTTGATAGGGAGTGCAGCGAGTGCTGTTGATATTTCTCGAGACATAGCTGGAGTTGCCAAACAAGTCCATGTTGCATCTAGATCAATTGCAATTGAAGCCATTGGGAAGCAGCCTGGCTATGATAATATGTGGCTTCATCCTATGGTATAATTTCTCATCGATCATTCGAATTGGCTAGCTATTACGAGAAAATTTTCAAGGGAACTTTTGCCTGACCGTGATGCTGGGGGAAAGTTGTGATCTAAAATTAATGATACTAAAAACCGATGCAGATCAAAAGTGCTCATGAAGATGGTAGTGTGGTATTCCATGATGGAAGCGTCATCATGGCTGATGTCATTCTTCACTGCACAGGGTATATACACGATGTATTGTAATTTTAGCTTTAATGTCTGACTCTTCGACGGCATTGGACATTCAATATGGTGTTCTTTCTCAGTAGCACTACCATGTTTTCAGGTACAAATTCCAAATAGAATCACACTGAAAGTTGATATTTATTTTATCTTCCTAAGGTACAAATACCATTTCCCTTTTCTTGAAACCGATGGCACTGTGAGTGTGGATGACAATCGGGTAGGGCCATTGTATAAGCACGTGTTCCCTCCATCCTTGGCTCCATGGCTTTCCTTCGTTGGGTTACCATGGAAGGTATAGCTCTGCTTACTGCTTTAGGAAACATCCTGATGCTCGAAAGAATCTTTTAGGGGATGACGATTGTAATAAAACTTTGCATCAACTGCTGCCAGGTTATTCCATTTCCCTTGTGTGAACTCCAGAGCAAGTGGATAGCAAGCCTTCTGTCCGAGCGGATCATGCTTCCGTCGGAAGAGGAGATGACGGAGGATGTTAAGATGTTTTACTCTACTCTTGAAGTTGCTGGTACACCTAAGCGGTACACTCATCAAATGCCCGGTTTACGTCAGGTAAAAAAAGATTCAGATTCTAATGCTTCTTCATATCCAACAGTTGGTTTATCATTCCAATCATGTCCTTGTTATTTTAACCAAAGGCGAGAAACCTTTACGAAACATTTTTTAAGCTTCACACTCGCGATTTTGCTAGATGCTAAGACCAGAATTATTCTTTTGATTGCCGTGTCTGCAGTTTGATTATGATGATTGGCTGGCAATTCAGTGTGGTTGTTCGGTATCTGAAGACTGGAGGATAAAGATGTATGATTCCGCTTCCAAGAGAAAGCGAACTCACCCAGAGACATACCGGGATCAGTGGGATGATGAGGATTTGATATTACAAGCTCACCATGACTTCACAAAGTACTTCCCGAATGGAATTAATGGTTATTAAACAAGAAATTTTTTTCATCCACCAATTACACAATAAGAGGTCAGGTAACCATTTCTCTTCTTATGAATTCTTCCAAATCTTGGTTAATTAGATACGGTGTCAGGTTTTTGGATGAGAAATGGAACTAAAAAAACTCGCCGACATTTTTTTTAATAATTTTTGGAGGTGATGAAGCATGTGTGTACTCCATTCATAATCTTATTATGTTTATTTGTGGAATCAATGAAGGAGATTTTGACTCTGTTTAGTTGGTTTTTTTTTTTTTTTTTTTTTTTTTTTAAAGGAAAATTCTGTTTATATTTTTCTTGGGATGATTTTTGGGTCAGGGGGGTTTGAGTTTTGGACTTGTAAATTCGTATCTGATCTTTGAAGGTGTAAACTCTGGTTTTTTCCAAGAACAAATATTTGTGAACAAGTAGCCCAAGTACAATAACAGATTGGGAAAATTATATATTTTTTCCTCACTCTATTCATTGATACCCCATCTTATTTGTACACGGCTGTATACACGCGAGCTTTTGTGCAACTCCGTGATCCTTGCCGTTCGATTCCCATCTTAATGGCCTCAAATCGAACACTATCAGGAGTCCACCACAGTTGGGTACAACCGCAGACAATCCCTTAGGGCCTGTTTGGTGTGTAGGATAGGATAGCATTGGATAAGGATAATTTAAGAGGATTAGATTGGAATGTATCCTAGGTGTTGTGCTATTAGGATAGGTTTACATTTTTACTCAAATTTCAAACTTTAAAATTTAATTGTTTTTAATTTGTAACACAAAAAGGTTATTCTTAATTTCATAATTATGTCAAAAAAAATCTAATTGTTAGGAGTACGTATCTAGCTTTTACACCTTTTTTATGGAAAAAAAAAAAAGAATTTTTTTTATTAAATTAAAATTAAATGGTTAATGCTTAAAAGTTCCTCTTTGTGATATATTGTTTTGTTTTAATTTATTTTTTATTTTATTCTTGTGTTATATGGATGCTTCCTATATTATTAGTTGAAAAGGTTTGGCCCCCAAAACTTACAGTAATTAAATTCACCCAAAAAAAAAAAAAAAAAACTTCCTAGAAAAATGCTTTGCACAAGCTAGTTTTAGAACTTTTGTCAACTCTCTTTATCCAGCTCTGATGAGAAACAATCAGAAACTAACTGTCAAAAACACTCAAATACCATCCAAAAAGTAGAAATAATGCAGCAAAACAGAAAAACAGACCAATTTTTGTAACTATAAACAGAAAATTTCCGTCAATTTCTCAGCAACTAAGCATCGAACAAACAGAAAGAAAGAAAGAAAGAAAAGGAAAAAAAAAAAAAAAGCTTTTTCTAAAGTACTTTCTTCCTATAAAATTCGGAGAGAGTTCATAGATACGTCATAGAGATGAAAATCTGAGAAGAAAAAATTGATAAGAATTTCAGAAAATCAGAAGAACGAAATCCTTTTAAGAAACTTTTGAATTGGAGATGAAGAAAGTGAAAATGTAAGACAATTTGGTAAATAAAGGGAGGCTAGAATATGAAAATTGCAGAAGAAAAAGACTCAAGAAAATCATCTGAAGAAGAAAGTGGAAATGAACTTAGCCCTAGCAATGGAGGAAGGTGGAGGAGTTCAATGGAGAGAGAGGGAGCGCTTGTAATCCCCTGCTTCTAGTCGAGATTGCCCAATCCTCTTCTCAAGGGATAAAAAATGGGCCGGATAAAAATTGTGCTGTCTAGTCTTTTAAAATAATTGAGCCGAACATATGATTAAAATCCCTTATCTAGTCCAATATCTTCTCTAATACCATACACCAAACAGGTCCTTAATAATGTATACCTGTTATGTGTTCACCCACCGGCCAAGTAATAATAAAACTAGATTAAATCCTAATTACATTTTTATTGACTATGCTTTTGTTGTCTCTCAAAATCTTATTTATGAAGGAACATAGCAGGTTACGAAATATTAGAGTTTGTTTACAACACTAAACTTTCATTTACTTGTTTGCTTATTTACCAAGAAATTAACTTCTTGTCTCCATATTTGTTCACTTTATTTGGCAAGTATTTTGCGAAGTCATGGTGAGCTTGTGATATCAAATCCTGATAGTCCCACACATCCCTAAATTTCTCTGGTTGAGCTTTCTTCACCCTGGCAACTGCATAGAACATCTGTTTCCTCCACTCTTCGTATGACGGACATCCACACTGAACCGCTAGCCAGTCGCCGTACTCGAACTGCATCATTCGCAAACAATTCAAAAAGATTTTTACTCCAATATTAGAATCTAACAAAATTTCAAATAAGAAGCTAAAAAATGTCGAAATGTTTTCATATTTGTAAAATATGTATGCGATATACGTCTATAATTATATGCTGTATGATATGAGACTGAAAAAACAGGACAAGAAAAGATAGTAAGAAGGATTCTCTATAGACCAATTGAAATGGGATGTAAAGCGTGCTAAAGTTTCGGGTACAAAACAAACTGTCACGGGTTCAAATTCTGTCATCCGTACATATTACTTATTTTGGATGATTTTAACGATAAAGAACATGTTTACCAAATGAGAAAGAGCAAAATTATGAACTAAATCATTTTACCGGGTCGTTCGACAGATTATGAGTGTGTCTCTTAGGTGTGCCAGAAACTTCAAGCGTAGAGTAAAAATTATTGATGTCCTCCATCATATTCTCTTTCGAAGGAAGCAGAATTCGATCGGACAAAGTACCCGCTATCCACTTGCTCTGAAGTTCACACACGGTGAAAGGAATGACCTGCCAAAATACAAACCAAGCAAAATTTTACTCTATTTCATGCAAGATGTTGATGTTTGTTAAAAGAAAATGAGTAATATTTTACCTTCATTGGTAACCCGACAAAGGAAAGGCATGGAGCGAAGGCGGGTGGGAAGACATGCTTGTACAATGGCCCGACACGATCGTCGTCCTCGGTCACAATGCCATTGGTTTCAAGAAAAGGGAAATGGTACTTGTACCTTAATCAGGGAATGAAGGTAATTAACTTCCATTGGTCTAATATAGAACGAGAGAGAACCGTAATAAATTATATTCTTAGATTTTGAACCTGTGAACTCCTATCCAAACTCTTTCCCTATCACCCGCTAAGAAATAGAGAGCATACCCTGTGCAGTGAAGAATGACATCGGCAAAGATGACACTATCATCCATGAAAACGACACTACCGTCTCTGTGGACGCTTTTGATCTGCATTTTGGTCTTGAACATGATTAGCATTTTGATTGCTCTTGATAGCCATCCAAATCTCTGATCATGGCTATTAGAAACTACCATACCATAGGGTGAAGCCACATATTGTCATGGACAGGATGCTTTCCAAGTTTTTCATCAGCGATCGATCTAAACACAACGTGGACTTCTTTCGCAATTCCGGCTATGTCAAGGGAAATATCACCGGCACTTGATGAAGTCCCTATCAAAACTACGACCTAATAAAAGTAGAAAATGAAAAAAAAAAAAAAAAATGATGAAGAAAAGATGAGCTTAAAAGAAGGATCTCATTGACAAGTCAAGGAGCTAATTGACAAGTTGTAACCTAATTGACAAGTCAAGGATCTCGTTTGCCTGGCAATTGTTTAACTAGAACTCTCCTTTGTTCGATTTTCAATGCTATGAAAGATGAATTTTCTTGATTCCGATCCATATCCAGATAATTAGTTTCATAAACAGGTGTATTTTTATATCGTGTCTTTTTAAAGTGGAATTCATCTTCTTCTTTTTTTTCCCCTTTCCATTCACTCCTATCTCTTCCGTTTCATTGATTTTTTCTGGATCCTCCATTTCGTCCGAAAAAATGGAAGGAGAAGGATCTTCGGTGGATCCCTCACTTTGTTTTTTTTTTTTTTTTTTTTTACTTCAACATACAATCTTGCTTACTTCAACCAATTATTCTTTTTTTTTTTTCCTGGAGTCAAAATAATATTTTAAAGAACTTTCATTACAACATTCTTTTTCTCCCATTTCAAGCATAGTTTACTAAATATCATCTTCTCAAGTATATCCTAATAAATACTTCCTTTTTTTTTTTTTTTTTTTAACTAATTGGCATATTGAAAATAATTTTTCTTCAATATCTTATAATTTTTAGATCAGAATCCTATAATGATGATGACTAATTAGTATGGCCACGTTATTTGTTATTATTTTTGTATTATTGTAAATATTTCAACTTGTGAATGCTTATACTCTATACAAATTAAGCATTCAATTTTTTTTCAACTTTTCAACCAAAAAAAAAAAAATTTGACCTCCTTACACAACAACATAATTAAGTTGAATTAAAGACTATTGGCATTCAACACAATTTAAGATTGATTCCTCGTAAAACTATAGAATTGTAAACCATTTTCTATATTTTCTTGTGTATAAATTTTGTTGGAACTGCCAAAGAAAAAATGTAATAGAGGACACGTGCCTTGGGTACATGCCTCAAGCTCAATGAAGGAGGCAACTAAAGCCTCGGTTTTCCTTCTTATTTACTTACTAGGATATTAGCACGTGCTATGCACGTGCATGTTAAATTTATAAAAAAATTTAGGCATAATGAAAATAGTTAAAAACCTACAATGTCAGAATATCTACGACCACACAAGTAAAGGAACAGTTATGACAGACAAACCTGATCACGGAAAGGTTCTGGAACACGATAATTGTGGCTATGGATTTGCTTCCCTGGCCATTTCTCGATGCCTGCCAGAAGATAATTGTTGAAAAAAATAATAATAATTAAAAAAAGGACTATAACATTTCTCATTACCATGAGCATCATAGTTGCCTAATGGAATGTTGGATCTACTCCTCAAATTCTTATTGGAGCAAGAGTTGGATTTTTTCTTCAAAGCTAAAACATTTTTACAAGCAATATATATATATATATATATATAGACTATCACATTCTTCATGATGATGACATTAAAAACAACTGGAAATACTTATGATAATAATAGTACTATTGTTTTAATTATTATATCAACATTTTAACAATTTGATTTATAAATAGTTCTGTGTGTTGATCAGTAAATTTTTAGTGTAAACATTCACATATAAGACAGTAAAAAAGTTAATTTAAGGACTAAAATAACAATGTCTAGGGTAGAAGAAAAGTACAATTATAGGTTTTATCTGAAAATATATCCTGATTTTTGAGATGTAAACTTTTCAACCCATGGTAGAGAAGGTAATTTTCCACCCCAGTAAAAATTGTGTTTTAATCGTTTTATTAACCATTTAACAGTCCATATTATAAGTTTACATCATGTAACTTGAACTTGACATTCCTTTCTTCTGTTGTTGGGAAAGTCTTCTTCGGAATGTAAGTCAAAACCTTTAAGGAGTTATTTTCCGGTCATAGACAAGATCATTCAAAAGTAATCCAATAATTAAAATACAGTTTTTACTTCTTATCCATTGTGTAAAAATTAATACATTCACCACCCCAGAAATTCTCAGAGAAAAAGAAAATTTGGTAAAGAATGTACCTTTTCACCATGTTAAAAACTGTGTTTTTATAGTTCGATTTATTACTCAACAACCAGATTTATGAGTGTTTATCTTATGTATTTACATCAATCGTGTGATATAGATCAACTGTTTTCAGTTATAGATTAGATATTAAAAAAATAATCTAACAATTGAAACACGGATCTTACTTCTTACCTGTTGTGTAAAAAGACATTCACCACCATATATAGAAATTCCAAAAAAAAAAATTAAAAAATTAAAAAATTAAAATAAAATAAATAAAATAAGAAATTCAAATACCTCGAGAACAAAAGTTTACCTGGGAATTGAGCAATACGAGGTTGAGAATAGTGCCCATTACAGACAACAACAGCATCAAAAATCTCATCGACTTTAACACCCGATCTCTTCTTTGATCTCACTTCCCATTTATTAACGTCACCACCATTACTCTCCACCACACCTGCATGAACCACCTCCGTCTTAAACCTCACCATTTCCTCAACCCCAAACTCCCTCGCAAACTCCTTCAAATACTCCAACACCTCTCTGTGTCCCGGGAACCTTCTAGAATCTCTCTCTTTATCATCTTCTCTGGCCACAAACGGGAAGTCCAGGAACCCCATGATCTCTCTGGGGAGGTTGGTCCGGAGGGACTCGTAGAGGCTCGAGTGGACTACGGCCCGACGTGGGTCGAGCCCGAGTGGGTCAGACTCGACCTCGGGAGTGTAGACCCAGGTCCCGCCCACCTGGTCCCCGCGCTCGAACACCACCACTCTGTGGCCCTCGCGGCCCAGCTCGCGGGCCGCGAC
Organism: Ficus carica; assembly: GCA_009761775.1. NCBI lineage: Eukaryota > Viridiplantae > Streptophyta > Magnoliopsida > Rosales > Moraceae > Ficus > Ficus carica. The sequence continues at coordinate 8,025,449 of CM019750.1, forward strand.
GAGGCCGGCGGGGCCTGCTCCGATCACCGCCACGTGGCGGGAGGTGAGTGGTTCGAGCTTGGGTACTGGCGGTGAGAGCTGGAGGGGTGGTCGGAATGGAGCTGCCGGGCTTGCCATGGTGTGAGTTCTCGGGTTGTGATTGTTTCAGTTTTTGATGTTTCAGTTCAATTTATCAAAAGCTGAACTAAAATATGAGTTTGTTTTCTCTTGATAAGAACTGAACTGAAATATGAGTTTTGTTTTTTGTTTTTTGTTTTTTTTTTCTTGATAAGAACTGAACAGAAATATGAGGTTTGTTTTTTGAATTTTTTTTTCCCTTGATAAGGACTGAACTGAAATATGAGCTTTGTTTGTTGTTGTTTTTTTTTTTCTTGATAAGAACTGAACTGAAATATGAGTTTGATTTTTCTATGAGAACTGAACTGAAATATGAGTTTTGTTTTGTTTCTTTTTTTTTTTTTTCTTGGTAAGAACTGAACTGAAATATCAGTTAATAATTAATAGACAACTCAAGTGATTACTTTAACGCACTAAAGCAAGACCAAAACTTCCGTTTTTACTCTTTCCCCAATAACCAATAGACTCTCTAATCTCTCCTCTCATTTTCTCTTTCGTCTAATTTTCTCTGGATTCTTATCAATTTTTTCTTTCTTTTTTTTTTTTATATATTTTTGATTGGGTATTCGTAACGTGTCTCCAAAAACCAAAAATGAAAAAATGAAACAAAAAAGGAGGAAGCGGAACACCAAAGAAGATTTGTCATTTTTCTGCCCTTGTAATGCAGCAAAATTATTCTTGGAAACTTTTTAAGTATTTTTTGAGTTTATAGAAATTAAAAAGGAGATTCTTTTTTTATCAGAAGTATTTAAAAAAAAATAGAGGGGAAAAAAAAAAGCTATTGTTAATTTGGCGGAAGGTGTCGTCGACCTGCATTTACTCATCAACAACAAAAGGGAAAATTACAGTTGTTATATCACCTGACTAATAACTGAAAACCGTAGAAATACCCAAATAATAATATTAAAAAAGGGGTTATTTAAATTTTTACAATGTATTTTGCTTTTATAAAAAAAAAAAATATATCATGTGTTTTGAATTTTTACATTTTTATACTATAAGTTTATGTTTAATATACAAATTTATATCATTTCTTTCTAACCACTTAATTTTGCCCTCAAAGTGCCCAAATTAACCTTAAAAAGAAAAACTAAAAATAATTAGTTTTCCGTATTTATACCATGTGTATTTTAAAACTCTATAATTTAATGTTATTAGATTACATTTATTATCTAAATCTATGCATTTTCTTGATCAACACTTACTTTATCATTTATTCCCAAAATACCCTTGAAATAAAATAAAAATAATTGAAGAAATTCTAATTTAAATTAGAAGCTAAATAAATGGGCTGAGATAGGGTTAGAAGGGGTGTGTTATGCTGAGGTGAGAAAGGGCTGGGTGATTATGACGGTGGGGTTGAGAAATCTGAATTTTTGGTTGAGAAAATTAAAGGTTTTTTCATTTTATAATTTTTCTTCTCTTTTTGGACATTTTCATGTCAAAAATAAACTATTGGTCGAGAAAAAACATCGATTTATTTACTAAATGTAATATAATGATATAATATGCATGACTTTAAATGCAGAATATACTTTTTGAATGAAAACAAAATACATAGTTTAAGAAGATAACTAATATTGTAGTTTTTCTATTTAAGGTTATTTTAGATATTTTCAGGTCAAAATTATGTGTTGACCAGGAAAAGACATAGATTTATACATTAACGTAATCACATAGTGTAAACATGTAAAATTTCAAAATACAGTATAAATTTTCTAAATAAAATCAAAACATAAGGCACAAAAATATAATTAACCCGAAAAGAAAAAAGTGGATTAGAATTTAGAGACGATTAGAAGACAAATCAAGATCACCCAAAATATGGCCCTCCCACTTGAGTTACCTTTGTCCGAGTTAATGCAATTCAATGATTGGAAAAGTGACAACGTAACGTAACTGTTAATATGGAAGGCTGTTCGTCTCTAGTAGTGGCTTCTTATCTACTCTCATTGTACGGAAAACCGAAGAACCAACCATTAGTCAATACGGGGAAAAAAGAAAAAGAAAGATGAGAGAGACTCAGTGCATGGGAGAGAGAGAAAGGGGAAATCTATTAATGAGCGGTGTTAATTTACTTAAATGCCGGACAGAGAAAATGACACAGAATTTAGACAGAGATTTGGATTCGTTTTTTAGGGGTCGTTTGATTCTTCATTTTATTTTAAATTAAATTATATTTTTTTATCATATTTTTTATTTTTTCTGATAAAGTTTTTTTATCTTTTTAAAAAATCAATAAAATATATTATACAAATTTAAAAATCTTAACTCAACTCGAATTGAACTTTTACATCAAACAGGCCCTTAATACTCTTGTGATGAACTATTATATTAATTATTATTATACTAAAATGCAGTAGGTTTTTGGTTAATCAATTATTAATAGAGTGAATTCATTTGAATATTTTATACTGTGTAGTTATATTTGAACCCACTAAAATTATAGATACTCTCACTAGATTAAATTTTTTTAATGAAGATTTAATAAATCTATCCTTTTACAGTTTCTATTTTGGTAATATCTAACCTCTCATACACCCACTCTAATTTAATTTTGTTCACAGACTCACTTGACTTTTTTTTTTTTTTTTTTTAGGAAACTCTCACTTGACTTTTGACACACCTCTAGTAATAAAATTTTTTAATTATTAAAAAAAATCTCAAACAAAATGACATAAAAGGATAATAATTATAAGCTGATTAGTCACATAATTAAAGTTATATTAATTATCTATATATATATATATAAATAGAAACTACTCGACCACAATCCATTTTCATTCACACACACCTAAATTTAAACTATTTTGAAAGTTGTAACAAAATCCTAATTTTCCTTCTTGAATGAGGATTTCAAAGAATTACAGTGAGTTATGTTAACCTATAAACATTAGTTTGTTGGGTTTTTTTTTCTTTTTTTCTTTTCTTTGGCAGTTAAATTTTGGCGTTGATTCTTGATCCATGGATAGACATAAAATTATAAATGTATATGTGTCTACTATATCTACGGCTTCTTTAGTTCTTCGAATATGCTTGATTTTGATTTTGATTCTTTTTAATTTCTAGGATAAATTACTATAATAGTCCATGAACTCTTTATAAAGATGCTGATTGGTCCCTAAACTTTAGAAACCTTCTAATAATAATAAAAAAAAAAAAATTTAAAGACCAATCGACGTCCTCATAAAGAATTCAGGAAACATTATAGCAATTTATACTAATTTCAAAATGCTTCCTCTTTAATGATATTTAAAACTTCTCTTGGTTCTTTTCGAGCAACGTGGAAAATTGTCCTCCTAACAATTGCAGTTTTAGACCCATAGTGGAGTTCTTTGGCTATAACGTCTAATTGACAACACTGTATATATATATATATATATATATATATTTGGTTGAATACGCGGGGTTTTTTTTTTTTTTTTTGGTTACTTTGGTATTTGAAAAATAATTAAAAATGTATATAGGAGATTTAAAAAGAATGACATAAATTTGACACATCTTTATAATTTTGCCCATTATAAAAGTAAAGTTGATAATTTTATAACATAACATTTAATTAAATAATTAAATGAAAAAATTAGTAAATAAACAAAAACACCCCAATCTATTTTTTTTTTCTTACTTTTTTTATTTATTGGAATATTTTTTAGATATCTATGACTTCGGTTACCAACCGGTCGATTGCTGATTGCCGGCACCGTCCGATCGTCGGTCATCAGTCATCAGGGAGATTCTGTTAGAATCTAAAATGAATTCTAACAGAATATTTTTTCTATTTGAACAAAAATGACCGGACATCTCTGACTCCGATTACTGGTGTCGGCTGATCATCGATACCGGTCACAACCTCTTAGTGCAAAGAGATCATTTTATAATCCAAATTGAATTCTGACAATTTTTTTCTTTTTTATAATATTTTATTTATTTGTATTTCAATAAAGATAGCTGGAATCTCCGGTGTCGATTGACGGTTGTCGAAGAAATTCTTTTAGATTTCAATAAAGATAACCGGATGTCTTCGACTTCGGTCACTGACGCCAGTTGCTGAAGAGATTCTACTAGAATCCAAAATGGATTTTACTAAAAGAATTTTTTTTTCCAACAAAAATGACCAGACGTATTCGGTATCGGTGGACTGTCGGTCTCCAGTCTCTAATGCCAATCACCGGATAGATTCTGTTATAATCCAAAATAGATTCCATCAAAATCCGATAATCCAAAATATATTTTAATTGAATGCAAAATAGATTTTATCAGATTTCAAAACAGATTTTGATAAAATGAAAAATGAATTGTGATAAAATCCAAAACGGATTCTTGGAGTTTTTTTTTTTTTTTTTTTTTTTTTTTTTTTTTTTTTTCTTTTCTGATTGAAATACAAAATCATTAATATTTTTATTTTCCTCCTACAATATCAAAAATTCTCTCCGCAAAACAGAAACGAGATAAAATTTGGCCTAGTAGTTAAAAACATTGAGTTAAGTGTAAAATCAGAATATTGAAATTAGAATATTGGGGAACACCATGTTCAGATGTGGCTGTAATCCTCAAATGCAAAGACTAGATACATATATACATAAATGCACACAAGCTATCCAGCAGACTTACTTCTTACTATTGATTCTCTCTAAAATGTTCAACTACTTTTCCAAGTTCACAGCTGTAAAATCATTGAATAAACACTTAAAAAATGCCAATGAAAAGGACCTTGAACTATCAAAAGAACCAGTCATATCAAATGAACCAAACACTATTCAATCTCTAAATTCTTCGTTCAAGATGAAAATCTGAATTGCTTTCTTCCATTTTCTTGCGGTTTTCACCCAAAAAAGTCAGAATTCCTTCAAAACAACATAAAATTGCTCGTCCGACCACGAAATTCGGCTACATAGAGAGAGAGAGAGAGACATATATATATATATATATATAAAGAGAGAATAACAGGCGAAGAGTTGGCAACCGTCCTGGTAGCGCTACAATTGACGACCGATATGAGCCACCAACTCCGACATTTGCCTATTTCTCACTCTATCTCTCCCCTCAAAATTCTCCTCTCTCTCTCTCTCTCTCTCTCTCCCCTCTTTCTCGCTCTTAACCACGATGAGAACAATGAAAAGCGATCGGATTCCGAACCATATCGCTGAGAGATCGCTGAGATTTCGTGTGAATTGAAATCGAAATCGAAAATGAAAACGAAAACGACGAAGAAATTTCGTGAGTGGAAAATGCTTTAGCTCTCCTCTAATATGGTTTCTCTCTCCTCTCTCTCTCTCTCTCTCTCTAGAAATCTAAACGTGAAATCTGGAAATGGTGGAAGTTATAAGACGGACGAATCCACGGGAAATGACGGCGGAGGAAATCGTCGGACGGGGAGGAGATCGCAACTTGTGGCCGTGTTGGAGGGTAGGACAGAGAGAGAGTAAACGGAGGGGAGGAAGAGAGAGAGGCTAGTCGGGGGGAGGAGAGAGAGAATGTGGTCCTGCATTCACGTGGGAGGAGAGAGAGACAGAGAAAGAAAGAAACAGGGGTAAAACCGAAAATTCAAAGAGAAAAATAAATTATAAAAAATATGAAACGGCAGAGTTATCATATTTAATGTCGGAATAGGTAAAATTATAAAGATGTGTTTAAATAATGACTATTTTCTTAATTTTTTTAAATAAATATTATGTAACGATCCATGATTTTTCTTGATATGATATTGTTTACTTTTATTCTCGTGCCTACATAGTTTTATTTTTGGGCTTTATCACAAAAGACCTCGTACCATTAGGAAATATTCTCTTTATTTATGAACCATAATATATATTCATTCTCAAACGATGTGGTACTGCACGGCTCATCATTTTTCTTATAGGGATGATAACTGTCAGCCTGTCACATATTGTAATATCAATTGACTCTTTAGGGTTTTTTTTTTTTTTTTTTTTTTTGGAAAGAATATGGTGAGAAAAATGTAGGATTCATAGAATCAAAATTAGTGATGATCAAAGATGTGGAGGTTTTTTTTTTTTTAAAATTCATTTGAAAAAATCTATTTAAAAAAGAAAACTTAGAGTATTTTTTTTAATTTCTTTAAAAACATACTATTTAGGTTTTTTTTAAAAACTATTTAATTTATAATTAGTGTGGGGTGCGTAAAATTTAGTCTTAACACTCATTTACGTTTGGTTCCGAAAATACAGAATTTTTTTTTTAAAATCATATTCGTACTACAAAAGTTAGAATCACTAAAATTTTTAACTGTAAGGAAATTGAAAACCTCTAGCAACTAATTATCCAATTTAAAATCGTAACTAGATGATATTTTAAAAAGTTATAACTTCATAAAAATTATAAGGAAAGAGTCTAAAGTCTTTTCTTGTAAAATACTCATACTAATTTAGTAGTACCAAAACATTGGAACATAATTATAAATATAGTCAATACAAAATAATTTTACGAAATCTAAATGCGGAAATTTAATTCGTGGTGGTATCCCACTCCCGTCCTTCATCGCCTCCGCACAGCTTCGTCAGTCCATAAAACATCTGAGTAATGAGCTGCTTACCCGCGTTACCTACAGCACGAACATACAATGATGAGCTTTCGCTCAGCAAGTACAAACAATATCTCACAAATCATTTTCATCACATGTAACATCATGAATGCTTAAATATGCATGTGAACTATATGTGTTCAATTATGCTTTATTATTTATATATCTTGTCTACTTAAGGGCCAATATGTCGTACCCATATGCGCGCAACCTATGGAAAGTTAGGGGAGCGACCCTCCAACAGCCTCCAAGGTCATATTTTATAACTTTCGTTCTTATCATATCCTCTCACTAATTGGATGTTGGTACGACACTTAATCCTATCTTTTGTTTGCCTCATTCTTATTAATTATGACAATGTGTAGATTTACATGTCACTATGCATCTATCATTATGACATAAATATATATATATGAGGCATGCCGATCATGTCAGTGTAAGAGGAATTATGCACATTAAATACTTAATCAAAGCAATACGTATAACTCATATATTCATAACATCATCAAGTCAAGTCATAGCAAACGTAGGGCATCAACAAAGAAAAACACTTTTGTTCCATACTGTAGGTGAGGTTTGTACTTACTCGTCTTATATGCTTAAACTTCCGGAGTTGTATCTCCTACTATGCAGATTTGAGAAATTATCCTGATTAACAATATCTCATTATTAGATAGAATTATAGTAATATTACTATAGTGAGCTTAATTTACTTATATCATAATTAACTTTAACGATTAATTCTTATTAATTATTAAGTGTTAAAATAAATTTCTACTAATTATTATTTAATTAATTTAATTTAATTAATAATTTTGATTAATTAATTAATCAATTGATTAATTAATTAATTAAGTAATATTAATTATTACTTTATTAAATTGAATAATTTTAATTAAATTATATAATTTTAATTGACTTATTAATAATTATCTTGTTAAAAAATTTAATTATGTTACTTAAATATTCTTTCTCATATAATAATTAATAATTATTAATTCTAATAGTAATAATTAATAATTTGATTAATCTAATAATTGATGTTTGGTTAATTTCTAGTGAATTATGCATAATTATTTTGATGATTATATTAATGATTAATGATTAATAATTAATAATTAATAATTAATTAATCTCTAATTAATCATGTATCATAATTATGTAGTTATTCAACATAAAAATCTTGATTATTATATACTAACTCTTATAATTAATTAATTATTAATTAATTAATTGCTTTATTAATTACATTTAGTTATGTATTTATTAGTTAATTAATTAATCAATCAAGGTGACAAGGGGTCACCTATGGGTATACCTCTATTTTATTATTGGGCTAGTTCAATCCCCTTAGTTATGTTCATTTAGTTGGGCTAAGATAATCTCTTGGTATATGCCTAGTAATCATCTGGTATACTTTATCTTGGCCCATTTAAAACTTATGATTTAATTTTATAAAGTTAGGGTTTTCACATTATTTGATCATACACTGAAAATCAATTCATTTCATAACTAAATATGTTCATATGTCATGACCTACCATTGTGTCACATTTTATTGTTTTTATCGGTGTCTGATTTTAACTTGTAAGATTTATTTAGATTTGAGTATAATTCCGTTTTAAACACATGATAACTCATTTTGAAGCTTAAGATGTCTACTTTACAGTGATAAAGTTATTTCCTTTAGTACTTGAGTGATTCATGCCATCAACTTAGGTTTTGTTACTGTTGGTTTCACATTTGAACCATAAATCCAGCTTCATAGGTAAGATTAGAAAAATCGTAACAATTTACTTACAAGGCCAAATAAGACAAAAGATATGTCATTGGAAAGCTTATAATGTCTATTTTGTATGATAAAAACTGTTTTACAAAAAGTTATGGTTTACTAACTCAAAATCTACAAAACCCGTGGCTAATACAGGGTTCCAGCAAGGATTTTCGGTTCGTAGCCCAAACTTGTAAAATTAGTCAAAAATTGCACATTTATCCGTTCAAGGCATAAGATACCTTTTTGGAAAGCTTAAAGAATATAGTTTTTAGATCTGTAACTTATAATCCAAAATTTTGAGTCTAAAGGGTTCGGAGTACAATAAACCCGTGGCTATACTGTGTCTCGGAGGTTCATTTTCTCTTTATTTTTTTTGTGTCACAACTTCAAAGGCACATAACTTTTGACATATAAAAGCAAATCAAGTAATTCCAAAGCTTAAAATGAATCTTATCCTCTGTAGAATATTAATATATAGTTTATTTTTCATACCAAAGTTTCTAATGCATACTATATCACCACAACAACTACAGACTTTAACAAAGTTCATAAATCTTACCGAAATGCTCCGGGGATCCTTTGAGATCTCGAACCTCCCAAGTTCTTCTCAAAACTTTTTCCTAAGTAAGAAAAGTCTAACATTAAGATCATAACTAAATATCATGCTTTAGTTCTCCAAAAAGACTAAAAACACGAAGAATACCACTAGGTTACCTTTAGTAGAACGTCCTCTAACTCCGTTTCTCACCTCTTCGATCTTGGTGACGGGGTTCCTTAGAGCTTGAAAATGGATGGAGGAGGGTGCTAGAGGTGTGTTGGAGGTGGAGAGTAGTGTTGGTGGTTCTTGGTTTTGTTTAGAGCTTGGTGGTGGTTAGAGAACTAGGGTTTTTTGAGCTTAACTTGTGTGAAAACAAAATGAAAAGTTAGAGGCTTATTTTCAGCCAACTTTTAGCTTAAGGAGAGCTGTCTTTTGAGGGGTGAGATTAGAAATTTTTGGCTGAATCAGCCCTTGCATTGTCGCCACTTTTGAGAGGGGTTTGGAGTGAAAATTTGGTTCAACAAGGTGGAGACAAGGTGTCACTTTCACTTGTCTCTTCCTTAGGTCAACTTACCAAAATAAACCATGACATCTATTACATGTGGTTGCATGCATGCACCACTTTCTTCTTTTATCATTTGTTCACATTTCCTCTTGCTTTCTTGAACCAAAATTCGGATCCCCCCCTAGGATTCTCATTTTAATTTTTTTTTCTTCCAATTTCCACCCTTGATTCAAGGTTGTCATCCTAATTCTCATCCATTGGATCTTCCATCACACCAATCCTTACCTTAAGCTCTCATTGGTCACTTATCATCCAAGGTTTGGCCATTGATTTGCCTAGGATTCTCTAGCATCAAATCTACACCATTGATTTCAAATCAAGCACAATTTTTATTAATCTTCCACCATTGGATTTTCTATGAGTAAATAACAATCACTCATCTTCTATTTATGTAACACATTAATTTTCCAATCATACACTTTAAGCTTAACTATTGGTATGATCAAAATAAATACTAAAATCCTTAAATTGATCTACTAATAAAAATCGAGGTTCTTCCCAAAATTATCGTTATACCTCTAATACGACATAATAAATTTTTCATATAAGTTTATATGACGTTCAACTCGTCTTTTATGTACTTAAAATTTCTCATTTAAATAGAGAAACTTGACGTTGTTATATCATCGACATCATCACACCGATGATACATATGCAATCATTCATGATCGTGAAATTTGATATTCATTAAGATAATTCATTAGAAATATATTAATGAAGGAAATCCACAATAATAATTCATGAATCAAGCTTATAAATTTATAGGACATCACAACAATTACCTATTTTGTTGTTACAAAAACCTGCACTACCCCTTTACAGTATGCCACGAAGAAATAAGAAGAAGAAGAAGAAGAAAGAACCATCGTATGGAAAAGTGGTTGTGTGCAAAGCTCACCAAGACTTCATAAAACACTTTCCAAAAATAAAAGAAATAAATGAGTAAAAACAAGCTATTTTCTTTGTGAATATTATTCATATATGTATGCATATTGTTTTCTTTTTTAATTTGAAATGTGGAAATTTAAACTCTACTTGTTTTTTTTATGTTTTGTTGCTAAATAAAGTAAGAAATAATGCAGATACAGCATATTTTATTTTACTATTTTCTATATATTAAATTGATGAATACATGTTAATATATATTTTTATTAAAAAATTTTAATTTATTTGTAGGTACTGTAATTTAGAATATATCTTAATTTTAATAGATTTGTTAATATTAGATAACTTATATATTTCAAACTTGTATTTATATGAAATAAATTTATAGTGTTTTTTCATTAATGAATACTTTGTTCTTAATATGTGAAAAACACATTCTCATTAAATATCTTTGTATTCTCTTCTCTCTGATTAATCATTCTCAGAAGAAGTCCTCTGCACGAATCATATCATTCTCTGTTACGTCCGATCAGTCATCCTGTTCAAAAACTTTCCCTTCTGTCAGCCGTACGTTGTTCAAATCCACAACCGACTTCACCAACCTTAAACATGACAAAAATCACAACCCCAGCAGCCCCAACTTACCCACTCACGTCCCGCCACGTAGCCGTCATCGGCGCCGGAGCCGCCGGCCTTGTGGCGGCCCGTGAGCTGGTCAGGGAAGGCCACGGAGTGGTGGTGTTCGAGCGCGGGGACCAAGTGGGCGGGACCTGGGTCTACAACCCAAAGGTCGGGTCGGACCAACTCGGGCTCGACCCTCGTCGAGACGTGGTCCACTCGAGCCTCTACGAGTCCCTCCGGACCAACCTTCCCAGAGAAATCATGGGGTTCCGAGACTTCCCGTTTGTGGCCAGAGAAGATGATAAAAACAGAGACCCAAGAAGGTTTCCGGGTCACAGAGAGGTGTTGATGTATTTGAAGGAGTTTGCGAAAGAGTTTGGGGTTGAGAAGTTGGTGAGGTTTGAGACAGAGGTGGTTTATGTTGGTATGGTGAAGAGTAGTGATAACTTTAATAAATGGAAAGTGAGATCAAAGAAGAGATCTGGTGATGAAGTTGATGAGATTTTTGATGCTGTTGTTGTCTGTGTTGGGCATTACACAGAGCCTCGTGTTGCTGATATTCCTGGTAATTTGTGTGTTTTTTTTTTTTTTTGGTTGTGAAGATTTGATTTTGTGGGTCTGGAATTGAACTCGTCTAAAGTTGTCTGGCTTTTGAGATGATCTCCATTTACAAGGAGGGATAGGATTGCATTCTGATATTATAAACATGTTTTACTTTTTTAATTCAAGATAGATTTGGTTTTTTATTTTTTCTGTTGGAAATTTCATGGGCACAAATTCTTTTTTTTTTTTTTTATCACTCGGTAGAAATTATATTTTTTAATCGTTGGATTAACTTTTCAAACTGTATTATTTATGAATGAGAGCATTATGTGAACAATCGTATATCGACTATTGCAGTTTCTACCAATAACAAAAAAGAACAATTTCTACCTGAGAAACTTTTCTTCTCTTTTCTCTTTTTTTTTTTTTTTTTTTTTTTTTTTTTTTGTCAGAGCCGTATTGATGCAGTGATCTAACATTGGTATGAAGGGAGCTCCCAAACACCAGCTATGGCGGCTGGGTTGGTACAAAGAGGAAACCAAAATCAGCTGAAAAAAGCTCTGAGTGTATATTCTGAAAACTGACCAGTACTAGGGTTTCCAGGTCCTCTAGAAGTAGTACAAGACCAAAACGACAAAGTTTAGAGCATTATTACAAAACGACAACGTTTGGTAGGCGTGGACACAGCCACTTAAACGACATAACACTTGGGGAAAATAAAAACATAGCAAATGACCAAAAACTAAATAAAATGACACTAGACATGGTGACATATATAGGCTGTTGCATCACGTATTCTTATTTTTATACGCCTGTCCTTTGTAAAAACTCTAATGAGTGAGTGGAATGGTACAAAAGCTTAATGATGACCAACGTGCTAAAAAATGGATTGGTTGGCGCTCGGCCGCAGTAGCATACTTGAACTTCGGAGGCGACCTATATAGTTTGGGCCTTAAAGAACTGTCTAAGCCCGTCTGTTAGGTGCGTCCATGGATTCGTAAGGGACTCCTCAAAATAAAGGCCCAAATGGATAGTGTTTGGGTGGATTCCCGAGTCTAGTAGTGGGTGGTATTTAAAGGAGTTAATTGCACATCTCCCATCAGTTGCAACTTTTAGGATAAATGGTTGTGTTACTCTTACATGATCAGTTAGTATCAGAACAGGAGATTCTAAGTTCAAATCCCCATGGCTGCGCCTTGGAGGGGACATTTTTCTAAGGATCAAGGGAGAATGATGCAAGAGCATACTTGAACTTAGGAGGCGGCCTATGTGGCTTGAGCCTTAAAGAAGTGCATGAGCCCGTCTGTTAGGTGCGCCTATGGATTCGTAAACGACTCCTTGAAATAAGGGCCCAAACAGATAGTGCTTGAGGTGGATTCCCGAGTCTGGTAGTGGGTGGTGTTTAAAGGAGTTAAGTGCACCTCTCCCATCAGTTGCAACTTTTGTGAGAAATGGTTGCATCACTCCTTCATCAATCCTCCTCACATACGACTTGAGTTCAAATCGCTCCCACCGCATTGGTTGGAAAATATGACAAGAAAATTTGTAGTATATCCAACGTGAAACCTATCCTCTTGTAGCCTTTTCTTTAGGGGGAAAAAATTTTGTTAGAGAACATATTAGCTGTTAATGAATCGTGTTCTTTTATTAGGCATATGTTCACGAACATTTCAGTAGTTACTACATACATTCATATATATTCTTGCAGGGATTCAAGGTTGGCCGGGGAAGCAAATTCATAGCCATAGTTATCGTATTCCCGAGCCATTCCAAGATCAGGTATGACTAATACGTGTTTCTATCCTTGTTTAAATTGTACGGCATTGTAGATTTTTCACATAAAATCCGGTTCAAGATGCTATAGTACTTTTGAAAAACATATTGTTGTGCAATAAATAGCTGAGGAATGTGTTAAGATTGTTCCCTTCTTTAGCCAATATCTGCTTCAGAGCTTCTGGATGAGTTCAAAATATGAACGAACAAGTCGAATACGACAGAGTTCAAACTATAAATAATTGCTAAGAAAATGAGAAACTTGAACTGACAATTTCCATATGCTTTTCCATTTGGTGCTTTTCTCAGGTCGTAGTTTTGATAGGGAATTCAGCAAGTGGTAGGGATATTCCCGAGACATAGTTGGAGTAGCGAAAGAAGTCCACGTCGCATGTAGAACAACTGCGGATGAAAAGATTGGAAAGCATCCGGGATATGATAATATGTGGCTTCACTCCATGGTAACAATACTACATCACCATGATCAGGATTTGGACGGCTACCAAGATGAGTTAAAATGCTAATCATTTTCAAACTGATAATGTAGATCAAAAGTGTCCATAAAGACGGTAGGGTCATTTTCGAGGATGGGAGTGTCGTCTTTGCCAATGTCATTCTGCACTGCACAGGGTACGTACGCTCTCTAATTGCGAGCGATTTGGTTTGATAGGAGCTAGAATAGGAAAATTGAAACCGTAAATTGATACTCGTTAGAGAATGAAGACCTAAAAAATGCATTTTGATCGGCGATTTTCTACACAAATGTTGAGGGACTCTACAAGCCTAAGCTCGGCATGTAGTTGTGAGGCCATCTAAGTATGAGGCTCACCCCCGATTTTTGTGCAGAGCTGAGGGGTCGCGATGCCTTCTAACTCTTGAGAAATTTTCTCTCCTTTTCTACATTACAGCAACGAAACAATGAAAGTTACCCTTCATTTCCTTCTTTAAGGTACAAGTTCCATTTCCCTTTTCTTGAAACCAATGGCATTGTGACGGTCGATGACAACCTTGTCGGGCCATTGTACAAGCATGTCTTCCCGCCAGCCTTGGCTCCATGGCTTTCCTTTGTTGGGTTACCAAAGGTAACCTGATCTACTTTAACAGACATCAAAATATATATATATATATATATATAGTAATGCTTCTTTGGTTTTTGCATGATAAAAGAAAATTTTGAATGATATTTGTTGGGCAGGTTATTCCTTTTACCATAGCTGAACTTCAGAGCAAGTGGATAGCTGGTATTTTGTCAAATCGGATTACACTTCCTTCAGAAGAGGATATGATGGAGGACATTAATGCTTTTTACTCTATGCTTGAAATTTCTAGCACACCTAAGAGATACACCCATAATTTGCTTGCTTCTACTCGGGTAAAATGATTCATAAATTATATTGCTTTACTTATTCATTAGTTCCGTGTTCTCTTTGTTCATTGTACTGTTTTTTCTTGATAATTATCAAGAAAAATAGCTAAAGACATGCATTGATGTCCCCTAAACTTGTCATCTTTTGACAACTTACCTCACCAAACTTCTAATTTTGGTAATTTACATCCCCCCTTAACTTGCTAGTTTATGGTGATATATCCCCTATAATTAATTTTTTGTTAAATTAGTTATGAAGAGCCTACGTACGCCTCATATGAAGACGAAACAACTCGTGTCCAACCAAAAATTTCTAAATCTAATACAAATTCTAATGCAAATATTTCAATTTCAAATCTTTTATTTACTGTAAAATTAACTACAGGGAGTATATTGCAATAATTTAATAAGTTGAGGGGGTAAATTATCAAAATTAAAAGTTTAGAAGACAAGTTGCCTAAGAATAACAAGTTTAGGGGGAATCAGTGCTAAATACCCCAAAAGAGTATAATCAAAACAACTGCCATTACTGAAATGCATTTTTTTAAATATATTTGAGCTATAAAAATAGCTAAAACATATTTGACATTCCTTAAGCTTCTTATATACTAATTTGCCAGTTTCTCCATAGAGTCATTTTGAAAGCTAGCTGTGTGTATGCAGTTTGAGTATGGTGATTGGATTGCGGTTCAGTGTGGTTGTCCAGTGTATGAAGAATGGAGAAAACAAATGTTTTTTGCAAATGCCAAGAGAAAGCTTTCCCATCGACCAGAGACATATCGAGATGAGTGGGATGATGATCATGATCTGATTTTACAAGCTCATCGTGACTTCATAAAATACTTCCCTATTGAAGTAACCAAGTTTATTTCTTTATGAATCTAATAGGTTCTCGAATACTAAGTCTATCTCCAATGCACTTGTATATATTAATTCTACATTTGTTAGAAAGGAGTGTGAAAAAATAGAATTGTCTTACCTTTTGTCATGATTATTATGCATTGTGAAACTTGCAAAAGTGAATTTTTATTATGTAAAGAAATTAAAAATGAAAACAATCAATAAGAATTAAATGATAAAATTGCAATTAGGTATATCTTGTATCAAATTTGTAACAAAGTTTAGCATATGACAAATTTGGCATTAAAAAAAAAAAAAAAACACTCTATTAGATAGTATTTTTTTCATCTAAATGTCAAAATTTACAACTGGTGCAATAATTTAATATTGTAGTGGAGATGTTCTTAATATAGATTATATATAATTTTAACGATATAGTACCTATAGTTCCTACTTATTAAAGAGAAATAAAACACTTCCAAATACATGAGAGCTCCAACTCAAACCCATATCTTGTTGGTGAAACTTCACCTAACGTCAAAAATATTCAACAATAGAAATCAATCTCCATGTTGCTTCATATGAAGATTAATCACATGATCTACATACCTCCTGATGAACGGAACCACATTTTCTAATAAAAGTTTTCTTTGGAAAGTCACTAAGAAGATCCTCAACTATAGCTATCCATCTTTGCTATTCTCTTTCCCACCGAACTGGTTTATGTGTGAGTATACTTTCAATGATATCCTTCACTACAACGGTAATATTTCTTTCTAACCACTAGAGTACTAAAAACGATAAATTATTAAATTTGGAATAAATAATTGATTATTATCTCAAACCTTCAATTTGCAGTCTCAGGGTCTCATGACCCTAAATGTAGCATCCTAAGAGGTATATTTATAGTAGTGGTTGGAGGGTTCTAGAGATAATTGGAAACTTTCAACTTTTTAATTTCTCTAGCCCTATCCAACCCAGCCCCTTTATTTTAAATAAGATATATCATCGAGTTTTCTCTTTTAATTAAATAACATCATGCCAATAATTATCTGACTAAAATACAATTTTAAAAAAAAAGATTATATTAATGGAGCTTGTAAGACGTTGATCGTGGAACTACATCAATTGTGTACAAAACAATTTCCATTTTATGATGTCGCTTTTGTAGATATCTTATAGAAGCGAATCATGGTCATGTACTTTGCTTTATGCAAAATAGTTTTTGGGATAGAGAATCAAATCCCCAAGCGGATCTAGATCTTATCCTTTCACATATAAATTGATCCATGAGTCGCACATGGGATGTATATTAATTTTTTAGTAGCGAATGCTGAAATTTTGTATTGGTGAGATGGATTTTCATGGATTTTAGAATTTTGGAAAATTAAGGTGGATGGTTTATGTTTATTACTTAATCTAATAAACAGTTTAACTTTCTTTTATTTAGTTAAATGGTATAATATATGTTTTGCTTAATTAATTTTATTTTTCCTAAACACCTCCCCTCCTTCTCTCTTTATCCTCTCCCTACGATTGAGATCCACCATTAGAGGCGGCGCAGCTCGCCGACCAGATCTGCAGCTCGACGGTGTCTAGGAGGAGATCTCGACAGTGGGAGGCGATCACATCGCAAATCTGTCACTGATCTCCACCATCAGAGTTGAGGTCACGAGTTGCGCCGACACAAGTTAGCCGACCAAATCTGCAGCTCAGCGGCGTCTAGGAGGAGATCACGGCAGTGGGAGGCGATCGAGTCGTGGATCTCAACAGTCACCAATCCCCACCATTGAAGGTGAGGTCGTGAGCTGCGCCGGCGCGAGTTCACCGACCAGATCTGCAACTCGGTGGCATCTGGGAAAAGATCGTGGCGGAGGGAGGCGATCGCGTTGCGAATCTCAACCGTCACCGATATCCACCATCGGAGGTATGGTCAAGAGCTACACCAGCGTGAGTTTCCGGTGACTGCAGCGACGAGAAAACCAGACAGGGGTGAGGAGGGAGAGAGAGGGGGGGGGGGGGGGGAGCTCGTGGGGGCTGTCGAAGGTGGGGGAGAGGGAAAGAGGGGAAGAGAGAGAAAGTTGTATTTTTTAATTTTTTTTAATGGTAAATCAGTGATTTATCCAAGTTAATCACTGATTGACCAATGGTCAATCAGTGAGATTGACTATTAGTTAATCAGTAATTGATCATGGTCAATCAGTGATTTACTAATAGTTAATCACTAATAGTTAATCAGTGACTGATCGTGGTCAATCAGTGATCTACTAATAGTTAATCAATGATTAACTAATGGTCAATTAGTGATTATTAGTTAATCATTGATTAACTAATGGTGAGAGGAAAAAAAAATTTTAACTAATTTTTTAAAACTTGAGCTTTTTAACTAATTTTTAAAAACTTGGATCATTTATCAAAAACGTACTAAAAAAAAGTCATTTAGACATAAACCCCTAGATTTATCCCTTTGGTCAAAGTGGTCTTCTTGAGAGAGAGATATCTCATTGTGGTTCTCCACTCAAGAAGCAATAATGGAGTGTTAAATTGACATATCAATTATAAATTTTGTCATTTGGGTCAAAAATTGTTCTTCAATAAGATCCAACTTTTAATGTTGAATTTATCATATGCCAAATTTGATAAATTTGTTATAATGAATAGTCAATATCAAATTTAACAATTGATTATTTCCGTTGTTGCCACTTTTTATGAATTTATTATAATATTTTAATTTTTAATTTATTTGGATACTAAACTTCAGTTTTACGAGTTTTAAAACGTAATAAATATAACAAAAAGTAAATATAATATTAGGGGAAAAAAAAAAGCATAATACATTGAAGCATGAAATAAGATTATATTATTTTTCACACTTTTTTATAACAAATAGCATTGACATATATATATACATTGGAGATGGTCCAACAGTTTTGTTGGTTTGTCAAACCATGAGTTTATACATTTATATATAAATGGAGGCAAAGAACAAAGTCCCTAGGAGTTAATTGTCAAAATGTTTAGTTTGAGACTATTTTATTAATAAATGATAAGTTTAGCCGACAACAATGCAAATATATATTTTAACTAATCATTCTTAAAAGTTGACCCAGAGCCCAATCATAATCCTCCCCTGAAGATTTTGGCTCTGTTTGATGCATATTGGTCCTTTTCCCTCAACTGTTTTCCAGAATTCTCTTCACCACTTTTCACTTTTAGAAATTTCCCATCTTCTGTCCTATCAGTACTTAGTAACTATCTTGTTGAAAAATCATCTGTCGGCCGTACCTTGCTTGTTCTGTCATAACCGATTTTTTAACAACCTTAAACATGACAAGCATCACAACCCCAGACGCCCCAACTAACCCACTCACGTCCCGTCACGTGGCCGTCATCGGCGGCGGGGCCGCCGGCCTGGCGGTGGCCCGTGAGCTGGTCAGGGAAGGCCACAGAGTGGTGGTGTTCGAGCGCGGGGACCAAGTGGGCGGGACCTGGGTCTACAATTCAAAGGTCGAGTCGGACCAACTCGGGCTCGACCCAAGTCGAGCCGTGGTCCACTCGAGCCTCTACGAGTCCCTCCGGACCAACCTTCCCAGAGAGATCATGGGGTTCCGAGACTTCCCGTTTGTGGCCAGAGAAGATGATCAATACAGAGACCCGAGAAGGTTTCCGAGTCACCGAGAGGTGTTGATGTATTTGAAAGAGTTTGCGAAGGAGTTCGGGATTGAGAAATTGGTGAGGTTTGAGACAGAGGTGGTTTATGTGGTATGGTGAAGAGTAATGGTAATTTTAATAAATGGAAAGTGAGATCAAAGAAGAGATCAGGTGATGAAATTGATGAGTTTTTTGATGCTGTTGTTGTCTGCGCTGGGCATTATACAGAGCCTCGTGTTGCTGAAATTCCTGGTAATTTGTGTTTTTTGTTTCCCTCATTTTGGTTGTTAAGTTTTGACACTTTTGGATCTGGATCTGTTTGGTTTGGAGAGTGTGTGCTTATTACAGGGTCGAAACTGCATAAAAATCCGAAACTTTAGTTTCTTATCCTTTTTTTCAATCCAAAATGGTTTTTGGCTTTTTTTTTTTTTTTTTTTTACACTTTTGTATTGGAGATTTCTACCGATATGTGCCGTTTCAATGGTTAGATAAACTTTGAAACGGTCTAATTTATGAATAAGAGCATTTGGTGTTGTGTACTACATAGTTCTAATGTGGACAGCCTTAGAATAGACCGTTGAAAGATTAACTCAACGGTTAAACTGCAATTTCTACTTGTAACAAAAATGATAGTTCTTACAGTAAAAACTCCATCCGATCCCTCTTTTCTCACAGAAGTTTGCCATTTAGACCGTCTTTTTTTTTTTTTTTTTTTTTTTTTCCGTTTAAAACCCGCGTTCTTATTTTTATAGGCCTATGCTTGTAAAAACTCTTATAAATGAGTGGAATGGTGAGGTCTGTGAATTTAAGTGGTGCTAGTAATTTGAGGCTTATGGTCACAAAAAATTCAGCCATTACTACTTACGTTTTTCCTGTTCTTGCAGGGATTCAAGCTTGGCCGGGGAAGCAAATTCATAGCCATAGTTATCGTATTCCCGAGCCATTCCGAGATCAGGTATAACTAATACGTTTTTCTATATATCCTTGTTCAAATTGTACGGCATTGTAGACTTCTCCCATGAAATCTGGTTCGAATTGCGTCAGTGATGGAAAACATTGTCGTGCAATTATTGAGGAATGTGTTGAGATAGTTCAACTAGAGAGATATAGTCTCTAAAACTGTCTTCTTTAGCTAGTATCAGCTTCAGAGCTTCTGGAATCTAGATTAGTTCAAAACAAGAATTAACATGTTGAACAAAGCAGAGTTTTAATCATAAATAATTGCTAAGCAAGTGAGATCTCTGAATTGACAATTTTCCATCTGTTTTTCCATTTCATGCTTTTCTTAGGTCGTAGTTTTGATAGGGAGTTCAGCAAGTGGTGGTGATATTTCCCGAGACTTGGTCGGAGTTGCAAAAGAAGTCCATGTCGCATCTCGAACAATTGCTGATGAAAAAATTGGAAAGGATCCAGGCTATGATAATATGTGGCTTCATTCTGTGGTAACAATAGCACTCCGTCAGAATTTTGGATGGCTATTAAGAACAGTTAAAATGCTAATCATGTTCAAACTGATAATACAGATCAAAAGCGTCCATAGAGATGGTAGTGTCATTTTCCACGATGGAAGTGTCGTCTTTGCCGATGTCATTCTACACGGCACGGGGTATGCTCTCTAATTGCACTTCGGTTTGATCGAAGCCTAAATAGCCAAATTGAGATCGAAAATCGAAATGAAGATGTAAAAATTGTTTTGATAGGCGATTTTCGGTACAAATATTGAGGGGCATCGCAATCCTCAGCTCTGCATCTAAACACTCACAGGCCTCGCGATGCCTCTATTTCTGAGAAATTTTCTATTTCTTTTTTCAACATTAGAACAATGAAAGTTACGCTTAATTTCCTTCTTAAGGTACAAGTACCATTTCCCTTTTCTTGAAACCAATGGCACTGTGACTGTGGACGACAATCGCGTCGGGCCATTGTACAAGCATGTCTTCCCACCCAACTTGGCTCCATGGCTTTCCTTTGTTGGGGTACCAATGAAGGTAAATGTACCTGATTTTCTTTAACAAACATCAATATACTTTTTTAGTAAACACAGCAAGCACACACAAACAACTTTCCACGGAGCAGATCGATCACAAACACCTTCAAGAAAAAAAACCAGGTTGACTCATAAGTGGACCCTACTACTTAATGCTTGTACATACATACATATATATATATATTGCCGAAACCGATCATTTTTGTTTGTGTGTAGCTGCTTCCTTTTCCTCATTGGGAACTTCAGAGCAAGTGGATAGCAGGTGTTTTGTCCGATCGAATTTCATTTCCTTTCGAAGATGATATGATGGAGGACGTTACTTCTTTTTACTCTATGCTTGAAGTTTCTGGCACACCAAAGAGACACACCCATTGCATGGATTTTCATTCGGTAAAATGATTCAGATTGTAGCTAGTGTTTTATTTATTGTCATTTTTGGACACTTTTTAAAAAAATGGCATTTCTTTTTCTCTTTTTTACAAAAATGACTTTAAATGATTGATGAGCTAGTAATCAGATCCGGGTACCGATTGACTGATAAGTTATTTATTGCTATTGGTTAAATATATATGAATATTAATCAATCATTGATTAACCATCAAATCATCACTTATTGTTCATTTTTAACTATTTTTAAGAAAACAACCATTTACTAATTTAATAAAATTTGAGACATCTATTAAAAAAAATTAAGAATTGTCATTTTCCACGTATCTCTTTATATTTATTCATTCCATAATTCTTTATTTATTTATTTATTGTGTGTTCTCTTGTGCGAAATTTTTTTTTTTTTTTTTTTTTTGTAGCAATTAAAATAAAGTATTTCGATAACGCCACTGATCTTGATCATGTCGTTTTTTGCACCCACTTGTCATGTCAAATTTGTTTTAGTGAATACCAATAGTCAAAATATAATGCATTTTCCAATTACTTGTGGTAATAACAATCATTTATAATAACTACGGACATGGCAGTGACATAAACGAAGGCAGCTAATATTATTTATAAAATGGTTTTTTTGAAGTCTATAAAATAATCAATACATTTTACATTATTGGAGCTTTTTTTAATTTGCAGTTTTTGCTAGTTTTTAATATTGGAAAAAAAATATAATATATATATCTATATTTATATATATGTATATTATGTTGTGAATGCAGTCCGAGTATGGTGATTGGCTTGCTGTTCAAAGTGGTTGTCCATCATTTGAAGAGTGGAGGAAACAAATGTTAATTGCAGTTGCCAAGAGGCATATTCATCAACCAGACACATATAGGGATCAGTGGGATGATGAGGATTTGATAATACAAGCTCACCAAGACTTCATAAAATACTTCCCAAATAAAGTAAACAAATGAGTAAACAAGCTTATTTTCTTAGTGAATTTAATTATATATGCTATTATTTATTTAGAAAAAACTTACAATAAAAACATATTTTTACTCTATTGATATGTAAGTAATACTATCTTAATCGCCAGATTAATTTTTTAATGTTCATAACTAGTACTCCTAATCATAAATCAGACTATTAAAAAATTAACCAAACGATTTAAATAATAATATCTATCAAGTAAAGAGAATTTTATGATATGATATGAAAAAATATATATTTATCATGATATATAATTTTGATGTGATTTTTAACTATTCTCAGTGGTAGGAACTTTTCTTTTTTAGTATAGCGCAATTATTGCTTTTAAAGTAATCACTATCATAAGTTGACCAGACTAATCATATCATTCCCATGACATTTCAACTTCCTTATATGTAAGAGCATGTTTAATGGAGATGAAATGTCAAATTTACGTGTAAATAATAAATTCTGATATTTGGGTAGGAAAAAAAAAAAGGAAAAGTATAGCCGATGATTTTTTTATTTTTTTTTTCAATATCAAATTTGTCATTTATTAAACTAGATGGCAAATTTCCCACCAAATATAACAAGTATTAAGTTTAGAATATTAGTTGTTTTTAAGGATTTAAATAATAAAGTTTTACTTTCAAAAATTCTAAAACTCCCTGATAAAGACAAAAGATAAATGAAACATTAGGAAAAAAAATATTATTATTGCAATACAAAATTCTAATTGTTATATTTATGACATAAAAATATGGAGAAAGCACTTGAATGTACAAATTTAAATATCATTGCACCAATATGACATAAAAAATTAATACTAGACTAACATTAGACAAAATTAAATTAAAATTAACTATAATTTATGTTATGTTGGTTAATGATGAGGAATTTATATCATGTTAATTAATAGATTAAAAAAATGATTATTCAGGTAATTTTCTTTAAAATATATATATATATATATACACACACATAACATTGATATAAGACCCATGGGACCCATTGGTTTTGTTTCATGCAATGCTGTCCTGTGATGCATCCGGACTTCAATTTTCTTTACATACATTATTACTCCTTTAGCTTTATTAACTATGCTTGAATTTCCCTCTCCACTTTTTTTTTCCCCCTTTTATTATTACTATTTTTTTTTCTTGGCGGTCATAAACGTAGTTGATATTCAACCAAAAACCGATTTTCAACCACCTCAAATATGACAAAGGTCGAGTCTGACCCACTCACGTCGAGCCGTGGTCCACTCGAGCCTCTACGAGTCCCTCCGGACCAACCTCCCCAGAGAGATCATGGGGTTCCGAGACTTCCCGTTTGTGGCCAGAGAAGATGATAAAAACAGAGACCCGAGAAGGTTTCCTGGTCACAGAGAGGTGTTGATACATTTGAAGGAGTTTACGAAAGAGTTTGGGGTTGAGAAATTGGTGAGGTTTGAGACAGAGGTGGTTTATGTTGGTATGGTGAAGAGTAGTGATAATTTTAATCAATGGAAAGTGGGATCAAAGAAGAGATCTGGTGATGAAGTTGATGAGATTTTTGATGCCGTTGTTGTCTGTGTTGGGCATTACACAGAGCCTCGTGTTGCTGATATTCCTGGTAAGAATCGTGAGTTTTTTTTTTTAGAGAGACAATAAGAAGTATTAATTTTGGCAAAAGGGGGATAGTAGAAAATATGTTGGGTAACATTTTAATTTTCAAGAAGTTGTTAATAGTACATGTTAGTTTAATAACTCATCCCAAAAGCTTAAACTGTTTGGAAGTGGAGCAACAATAGTTTCATAATATATATTGAGAAAATTAAGTTGACAGTCATGATTTGAGTTTCTTCCTATAATTTTATACACTCTAACATTAAAGTTGATAATTTTAATGCTATCAAATAGCAAAATTATCAATTTTAATGATATAATGGGCATAAATATAAAGACATGTCAAATTTATAGCATTCTTACATATAAGCAATATTAATAACAAGTTTAAAGAGTGTAATTGTAGGAGTTCAAACTCAGAACCTCCTGTTCTGATACCTTATTAGTTTATCAATTCATTATTAAAACTTAAGATATTAAGAGGTGGATCAACAGTAGTTTTATATTTCAAATGTGTAGATGGATTAAATCACTAAATCAATACTACACTCAGTACATTCTATAAAAAATAAATAAATAATAAATAAATCAATAATACTATGCTTAGTTGCTCCACTATCAGTTTGGGAGTTGAATTAAATAAACATTTGAATATGCTAGTGTAATATTTTGCTCCTCGGATTTTTTGTTTTATTATTATTTTATTTATGTTCTTGCAGGAATTGATGCACGGCCGGGGAAGCAAATTAATAGCCATAATTATCGTACTCCGTTGCCGTTCCGAGACAAGGGCTGTTGATCAGAATTCTGTTCTTGTGTAAATCGTTTTGGATTCTAGTTTTTCTCACTTGAAACCTGGTTCGATTTTCTACAATGTCATCGAAAACTTTGTCATGCAAATAGATGAGAAATTTGTTGAGATGTTAGCGAAAGCGAACTTGTCGAAACAAAGAAAGTTGTGACGAAAAAGTGCTGAGAAAAATGAGGTCCATGACTCATCGGAGCATTTACATTAATGAGTTCTTTTTCCTTATAATTTAATTTTCCATTCCCTGCTTTTCTTAGGTTGTAGTTTTGAGAGGATCTTCTGCAAGCTCGATTGATATTTGTCGAGACATAGCCGGAGTTGCCAGAGAAGTTCACGTCGCGTCGAGATCAATTGCTAAAGAAAAAATTTGGAAAACAGCCTAGCTATGACAATATGTGGCTTCACTCAATGGTAACTCAACACTAATATCAACTTCAGATTTGAATGGCCATTAAGAGCCGTTAAAATACTTATCATGTTCAAACCAATGCAGATTAAAAGCATCCGCGGAGATGGAAGTGTCGTTTTCAACGATGAAAGTGTCGTCTTTGCCGACGTCTTTCTTCACTACACGGGGTATGCTCCTCTAAAAATAACCTTTTTGTTTGATCAAGAACTCGAATAGCCATATCAAATCGAAGGCTCTTTCTCCATAGTCTTGACAAAAAAAAAATAACACTATATATTTTTTTTTTTCCTTATTATTCATCATCAAGAAAGAACACAATTTATAAGTATACAGAACAATCTATCAAAGGAAACTAATTTTGTAAGAGAAGTAGGAAACTAATTAGCAATCAAATTTACGAGTATACAATCTTATTTCAATCAAATAAATTGTATAAATCTGGAAATGATCACCAGATTCCGACAAATAGGAAGGGAAACAAATATTGAACAATGAGAGTTTACCTTCATTTCCTTCTTTAAGGTACAAGTTCCATTTCCCTATTCTTGACACCAATGGCATTGTGACTGTGCACGACAATCGCGTCCGGTCATTGTACAAGCACGTCTTCCCACCGGCCTTGGCTCCACGGCTTTCCTTTGTTGGGTTACCAAAGGGAAAACACCAAATCTGCTTCGACAGACACCAACGTTTGAAATGTTGTTCTGGTTTTTGCAAAATAGTAGTGAAAATTTTTTCTTGATCTGTTTTTGGAAGGTTATTCCTTTTACTTCAGCTGAATTTCAGAGCAAGTGGATGGCGGGAATTTTGTCCGATCGAATACAACTTCCTTCGGAAGAGGATATGACAGAGGACATTAATGCTTTTTACTCTACGCTTGAAGTTTACGGCACACCTAAGAGATACATCAATGACTTGACTAATTCTACTCGCGTAAAATGATCCGCCAGCGATATCTTTGCTAATTTTACTGTTTTTATTGTTTTCTTTTGTGTTTCTTCACGTCAGATACCTAACAGTGATACAGAAGAAAATAATCAAGATCAACACCGTAAATAAATTGCATTTTTTTTTTTATTTATTGTTTGTGCTATAAAAAATGCTAAAACACGTCTACTTTTGTTTCAGAGAATATATAACCAATGGTGGAGCCATTATTTTATTTCCGGGGAGCATAAAGTAAGAGTTAAAAAAATTGAAACCATTAACTAAATTTTGCACTTTAATCATTTTTTTCTTGATCATGAAATGGGGACTCCATCTTTCTTTTAAGTATCTTTTTAAGTCCATACCTTTTAACAAAATAGTCAAGTATTATTTTAACGGCAAAAGGAAAAAAAAAAAAAAAAAAAAACTTGAAATAGAAATTAAACAATAATTTTTTGTTAAGAGAGAGAGAGAGAAACTCAAAATTTTGGTAATGGGTGTTAGTTTCTAGTTAATAAAAATAATGGCATAAAAATTATTGAAGGACCAAAGAGAATGAAAGGTAATATTAGATTCAATGAATGCTTCTTCTTTTTTTCCATTAAAAGAAAAAAGAAAAAACAAGGAATGTAAGATTCAAAAAGAGATATGAAGAGTTTATAAAATTAAAACAAAATTTTATTTCTATAATTTAAACAAAAAAAATTACCTCAAGAGAGAATTATAGAGAAAATTGTTGAAGTTTGATACTTTTTAGTTTCCTCTCCTTGAGCTTTCAAGTGTTGCACAATTTTATTTTATTTTTTTAATTTTTGTGTTTTCTGTTCTACACTTTTTCTTGCCCTCCACAATAAACCATAAAACATCAGCTTTTTTTTTTTTTTTTTTTTTTTTTTTTAAGGCCAGGGGAGCATATACCCCTGGTCCTCACCTCCCTCCGCAACTGTATATACAATCATAACCAATATTACATTTTTGACATTAATTATTGGGCTTTTTATTATTTACCAATTTTCCAGTTTGAAAAATGCTATGAACATCAATTATAATCATAACTTTTGAATACCAACTTATGTGATGTATGAATTGTCATATTTTTATTAGTAAGTGTTTAAAGTTATCACATCAATTGATTACATTTACTAATGAAAATATGACACATGAGTGAGTACTTAAAAAATTGAGATTGGAATTAGTGTCGCTAACATTACTCTTTCCGGTTTATATATCATGGAGTAATATTTTTGAAAGCCGTGTGAATGCAGTTTGAGATGGGGATTGGTTTGCGCTTGAGTGTGGGTGTCCAGTGTATGAAGAATGGAGAAAACAAATGTTCTTTGCAGTTTCCGGGAGACAGCTTACTCGTCAACTAGAGACTTATCGAGTTGATGAGTGGGACGATGATCATGATCTGATTTTACAAGCTCATCTTGACTTCATAAAATACTTCCCTATTGGAGTAAACAAGTTATTTTCTTTTTGAATTTACTAGGTTCTTGAGTACTAAATGTAAAGAATGTTGGACCATGTATATATTAGTGTGTGTGTATATATATATATATATATATATAGATGTTTGTATGTATGTATGTATGAGTGTGGGGTGTGGGTGTCTATCCTATATTATATCTCAATATATAGGATTTGTTTAGCAAAGTTTGTTAGAAGTTGTTTTTTGCCTCTCGACTTAAAACCTTATTCTAAAATTGTTAGATGTTTTGTCATGCTCAAAGTCACAAAATGTATACCTTCTAAAAATAAATAAATAAATAAAAAATCTTCTGAATAGACTTTAAAAAATATTGTGATTTTAAGTAAAATGTAATAAACTTCATTATAAGAATTGCTCATTAGAAAATTTTTTAAACCACTTTAACCTATTAAATTCTTTTATCATTGTGGTTCCAAATATTTATTAAACATTCATAATTTTTATTTCTCTTATTCTACTAATTAAAAGCAAAAGTAAAAAATTTTTGTTAAACAGACTCTTTATATATGCATAAACAAAGTTATATTAACAAAGTTCTCCTAATTTCTAAGGATTGTAGAGTTCCATACAAAAATATTCCAACAAAGGCAAACACAGATTCTATAGACAATTGATTTTTGGAACGTAATGATAATAGTCTATATGCCTACTTATCAACAATAATGAAAAGTTAGGATTTGTTGGACACATTAGTTTAATTATAATTAAATTGTATTTTTTTTTTACTGAATTTTTGTTTTTTTCTGAAAAATCAACAAAATTATAATTATTTTTAAAAAGTCAACCAACTCTAACTTAAAAATTTAAACTCCAATAACGATCAAAACGGACGTTTAATAATAATAATATTATTATCATTATTATTATTATTACTCCTGCCTTCTCTCTAAAATAATCCCATCCGGAGCAGACAAGATCTCGTTTCGACTTTTTGTATTTTGTCATTCTGTTTCTCTTCTTTTCTGTCTCTCTCTTTCCAATTCATGCGATGGGACGAGAAAATTATTTGGACATAATGCACCATGCATTTTTGTTTGATCTATATGTATATATAACGTACAGACATGAATGTTGGGTAAATTAAACCATAATAATAAACAAATAAATAAAGGAAAATTAGGTTTGGTAACCTTTTTAAATCATCTAATCTAATAGATAACCCAATTTTTTCATTTAAGAAAATAGTCGTTTGTCATTTTTCAGATTTGGTCAATCAGTGATTTACTAATGTTCAATCTGTGATTGACAATGAAAATTAGTGATTGACTAATGATCAATCAATGATTGACGCTAAAATTTGGTGATTTACGTTATGGTTAATCAGTTATTAACCGTAAATCTATCACTGATTAATTTTATGTGTTCAATTATTGATTGACTATTATGTAGTCAATAACTGATTGATCATTTAAGAAAATTGATCAAACATTTTTATTTTTTTTTTTGGTTTTAAAAAGGGCATTTAACCATTTTTTAAAAATTTCAGTCATTCATTAAAAAACTTCTTTAAAAAATGTTATTTATCTATAAATCCCATAAATAAAAGCTTAAAATATCCCCCCCGAGACTCTTAGGCTAAGAGCCAACGTACTGCCGTTTAGGTAACCAGTTACAATCCCATTTCGTTCAGATATACTTAAAACACATGACTATATATAACCGAAGCGTGGTGGTTAATGCATATATATGGTATATATATCCTTAATGCTTCTACAAACACTTTGCGTGCTAAAGTCATAATATTACATTAATTTCATTTCCTATATATATTTTGGAGCTCTCGGTCAGTTTCCTTAATAGTTGCAAAGAATATTTAATTATATGCTTGGCTTACAAATTCAGTTTCTTTCATTTTCAAAAAAAAAAAAAAAAAAAAAAAAAATCAGTTTCTTTTACCGGGTAGGCCTAATTGAAAGCACAAACTTCATTATAACCTGTAAAATTCACTAGACAAATTAGGATCATGTCAATTCTAAGCATGTCATTTCATTTAAATTTATTCTCTTATTGTAACAATTAAGCTTGGCCCCTAGTTATAGAAAAATTATTCAGTAGATCGAATATATTACATCATCATGTTTATGTAATACATCCGTCTTGACATTTAGATGTTTTTCCCATATTATCTTTTTGCTTTGTTTTTCTGTTCTTTAATGTACAATATATTAGTTGTCAAAACAAATTACCATAAATATTTCACCTAAATCTCTTATCATAATCAATTAAATTTCAATAAATATCATTTTTTACACACACAAAAAAAAAAAAAAAAAAAAAGAAGAAGAAGAAGAAGAAACTAAAGTACATTAACTCTTTCTTTCGCCAACTTATATAAATATTATATATATAATAGTTAAAATGTGTGAACGACATACAAATTAAAATTGTTGAATAACTATTTTATAAACATAAATATCAAAGTTTTCAATGATATTTTATGATAAAAATAAGAGAATAAAAAAAGGCATTTAAAAAAGTTATTAAAGAAAAAACATAGAAATCAAGAAAAAGTAAAAATAAAAATAATAATAATAATAATAATAAAAGACATCATCACAAAAACACAAAAATAACTTAATCAAATTTTTTTTGCTGTGTTTTTAGGAAATTTTCACTTATAGATTTATAATTTGAAAAGGTATATTTACAAATATTAAAAATCTTTGGTTTGACGACAAAGCAATAGTGCTTCATGTAGGGTGTGAGTCTTTGAGAGGTTGGCCAAATTATGTCCCAAGCTGACCCACCCGCCCATACGAGCAATAATAAATTATCTCGAGAAGGAACGTCACAATAAGAAACAAAAAAAAAAAAAAAACCATATACATATATATATATATATAATTTGATCACATCCATTATATACGAGTACAGCAAAGAAAATTACACAGATCATAGAGAGAGAGAGAGAGAGAGAGAGAGAGAGATATGGAGAAAAGTAGAGTTCTGATAGTAGGAGGAACTGGATACTTAGGGAAGAGGATGGTGAAGGCCAGTTTATTAGAGGGTCACGAGACTTATGTCGTTCATAGGCCTGAGATTGGAGTTGACATTGAGAAAGTTCAGATGCTTTTGTCGTTTAAGGAACAAGGAGCTCGCCTCGTCCCGGCTTCTTTCGACGACCAACACAGCCTCGTCGACGCCGTCAAGCAAGTGGACGTCGTCATTTGCGCCGTTTCCGGGGTCCATATCAGAAGCCATCATATCCTCCTTCAACTCAAGCTTGTTGATGCCATTAAAGAAGCTGGAAACGTTAAGGTATATGGCTGTTGCATGTTCTGTCAAGTCAAAGGTGACTGATCTTTTTTTTACCCGGAAAAAATGGGTTATTATTTTCACAAAATAACCCCTGAATTATCTCCGAGTCTAAAGTATGTCCTTGACTTTTAATTTTACACATCACACTATCACAAACTTTTCTATTATTATGAAAACGAAGTATTCCATCTAAAAATGAACAGAAATTGAACACATTCCAAGTAAGTTTTAATTCAGGCTAAAATAATAATTAAATAATATTTTTTTAAAAAAAACTATACCTTCAAAATAGCTCTATAGCTCTATGATCCTATATATATGATAAAGTACATTTGCGCTATACATATTTGATTAAAATATAGTTTACTTACAAAATATCCCAGGTACAATTTCCTTCCAGAAAATATTTAATTACAACTTTACATATAAATAAAGCTTACTTACAAAATATATCAGAACGTATTCAATTTCTATTTAATTTTTTAAGGAATATTAATAGATGGACCATTGGCATAACAATAAAAAAGTTCATGAAAGTTTAATGTGTAAAATTAAAAGTCAAGAGCTAACATAAGATAAAGTATATAATTCAAAGGTTATTTATAAAATTAACCATAAAAAAAGTCAGGTAACATTTTAGTTTGACTCGATC
Organism: Ficus carica; assembly: GCA_009761775.1. Taxonomy (NCBI): domain Eukaryota; kingdom Viridiplantae; phylum Streptophyta; class Magnoliopsida; order Rosales; family Moraceae; genus Ficus; species Ficus carica. Next base: position 8,057,155 of record CM019750.1, read on the forward strand.
TCTAGTTCTTACGAGGAAGTTATGAAGAAATAACGAGTATAACAAGTTATTTATGGAGAGTTTCTATGTTATAGGACATGTTAGTTTGCATTATAATTTAGGACATCTTTTTAAAGGTCTGATTTAAAATTTAGAGTAATTATACTGTCGTGTTATATATTTTTATTATAGACTCATAAGACCGTTAAAAAAACTAATCTGAAAACAGTTTCCACCAATATGCAAAACAAAAGATTTTGCCATTAACTTTAATATTTATTTACATTAATTTTACAAAGCCATATCAAAAAATGAATATTATTCCAATTTCAAGACAAAAACTTGTTGGCTGCTCCGATATAGGAGTAATTGAAAGAACTTCGAAAGAAAACTGTAATGCTATGATTAATATATATATATATATATATATATATATATATATCAAAACATGATAAAACGGTTCTCATTATAGACAGTGCAAACGGTTCGCCGTAGTTAAAGAGCACAATAAAAAAATACAAAAATGTTGATTAAATTTATAAGAGAGAATCTATTTGTATCTACTAAATTTGAAATGTAATTTTTTTTTTGTTATACAATATTTAATGAGTTTATTTTTAATATGTACAATAACTTTGTGAAAATATATATGGAACAGTATTGGTGCTGTTTAATAGATACACCTCTCTTGGTATAACACTCAATAAATTCAAACCTCTCGCCTTCTATCTTAATATATATACTATGGTGTTTGGTTTGTAATAAAATATAGATTGGTAAAATGCCTGGTGGGTCTCTTGAGGTCTTAGATCTGAGTCAATACATACCAGTGGGCGCTATATATGTACATAAATATATATATATATATATACATATAATATATATAATATCCCTCGTTGGGTTCTTGTTTATTGTTTTGTTCTTTAATCATGAAGTCTTGAATTTTTTTATGTCTTGTTCGGCTATCACAAATATAATTTAATATATTCTAAATATTTTCTCTTGCACCAACTTGTTATTTTCAGATGAAATTGACTCCGCGTTACTTACTTTAACATTAATCACCTTTTCATTTCCCTTTGGGACTTTCTTTTTTTCTTTTTTCTTTTTTCTTCCTTTTTATACTTGGAAATTCATTAGACAAAACAGCCAAGAAATTCAGATGATCTGGCTAATTATACATACATTTTTTTTGTATACTCGTAGACTCTTCTTCTATTAGGGGACGGCTAATGTAATTATAACAAAAAATACATATATAGAAAATACAGATATGAACTCAGATCTGAATTCAAGAAGGGAAATAATAATAAAAAGAAAAAATATATATCTATATATATCGAAACATCACGATTCAAGTGAATCGGGATATAAGAGAACTGTGGGGCTCATCCTATTTCACGATCCAACTCACTACGTCAGGTTGTTTAGGACTGCTCTATAAAAAATATAAAAAATGCATGCAGTGTTCTCATTCATGCTCTATATCGGACAATAATTAACCAACTAAAATAAACTTGAATCAATTATGGCAGAGATTTTTGCCCTCTGAGTTTGGAACTGACCCTGCAAGAATGGAGCACGCAATAGAACCCGGAAGAGTAACATTTGATGACAAGATGGTGGTGAGGAAAGCGATTGAAGAAGCGAAAATCCCGTTTACTTATATCTCTGCTAACTGCTTTGCTGGTTACTTCCTTGGCGGTTTATGTCAACCCGGCCACATTCTTCCCTCTAGGGAGTCTGTGATTTTGCTTGGAGATGGCAACAAAAAAGGTAAGTGTAGCTATATGTACAAGTTTTTCTTACAAAAGATCAAGAAGAAGAAATTAACCTATTTTATCGACCCAACATACATTTCATTGTCGAATAACAAATCGAAACCTTTAACCATTATAATGACATTTCCACTTAAAAATCTACATGACACCAAAAAAATATATATATATATATATATATTTCTTGTGCACTAGTTGGTGTAGAAAATTGATTTTCATACTTGTACTACTAGTACAGTACTAGTACGATATTGATCCAGAAAGTATATGTTTTGTAACTTTTATTAGTATGAGCATAAGATAGCGTTGATTAAAATGTTCTCTATTACTTACGATAGCATATCTTGCACGCTATGAAAATATCTTCTTCTTTCTTTTACTTTTTTCTTTTTTTCCCTGTAGTGTGCTAAATTTTTTGAATGTTTTTCATACATTTAACGGGAACATGTACCTTTTTCACGTTAAATTGTTGTAGCGATATATGTAGACGAAGATGACATAGCAATGTACACAATCAAAACCATAGATGACCCTCAAACTCTAAACAAGACGGTGTACCTTCGACCACCCAAAAATATTCTTTCCCAAAGAGAAGTTGTTCAAGTTTGGGAGAAGTTAATCGGAAAAGAGTTGAAAAAATCTTCAATTTCCGAGCAAGAGTTTCTAGCTACTCTTAAAGGTGAGAGGAAATTATTATGTCCTTACTTCATAATCAACGACAGCAATTCTTATCTTTCATTATTTTCTGAATGATATTTTATTACAAAAACATCAACGGTGTAAAACATCATACACTAATAGAAAGTATGTCACACATTATGAAACCAATAGTTTGGGTCCACTCTCTATTACCTTGGTGTTCAATACTAATATAGTGCTATATATCCAAATATTCTTCTTTGTATTTACATTACAAATTTTAAAACGCTACTTATTTATTTATTTAATTTTTTGTTAAATAAAAGAACAAGATTATGCAGAGCAAGTTGGATTGGGTCACTACTACCATGTCTGTTATGAGGGTTGCCTTACAAATTTCGAAATAGGTGAGGGTGGATTTGAAGCGACTCAGCTTTACCCAGAATTGAAGTATACTTCAGTGGAAGAGTACATGAAGCGCTATCTATAATACAATGAAATATACATATATATATATAATATCTTGTTTCCGATACCGGCTATTATATATGTGATATATGTATATCCGGTAGATTGTTGCTCGTTTGAGTTGTGTAACGGCTGCTAAATGGCATGTCGATCCATTAATAATTGCATGGCTTTGTTTGATTAATGTCACAAGACTGTTACATATTTCCTTGACTGGTTACCTTTCTTATTATTATTCAGCATTTCCATGTTTGGCGGATATCAAGAAAGTTTATTATTCTCTAAGAACAAATCTTAATTCGCAATATATATCTGTCGTCTAATTATTATTTTTACGAAATTCTAAGAGAAAAAGGTCTATAAATGCTGCTTTTTTAAGGGTCTATATATATTGTTTTGTATGGCTAATTATATCAAACGCGTTCATACTATTGATTATTGTTGGGATAAATTTATGGATAATAATAATTGACATCGCAAAATTGCAGCTCCGCACTGGCTTGTCATACGTGGTTACACGATTTGTTACTTACTCTTGTTTTGGACCCCACCTCTTAAAAATTAATGCAATTGTTTTCTTTTCAAAACCATTTGTAAATGTGAGCTTACTTTCTCCGGAGTTGTGCGGAGTTCCAATTTTACGATGCCGATTAGCAATACTCTTTATTTATTCCAATGTATATTTGCATTAAAGGATTGCAGAATTTACAAAATAATAATTACTTTTCCAATTACTACAGGTGTGTATATATATATACACACACACACACACATATATATATATATAAGAAAATGCGGGAAAATGATAAGATAAAAATCAAACCAACTCACTTGGATTCTGAGATATGGTACACAGACTTTACATGATTAGCTAAAAGAAACCTAAAGATGTAAGTTGTCCATGAAATAGCAATCCGATTCACAAGGCACTTGAAAAACTAGTATATGGAAGTTTGGCCCCGTTTGGATCATAGGTTCAAACCTACAATTCAAAGAGCAAATTCAAATTTTTCTGAGAGAGAACCTTGTAAAAAAAGTTTGAAAAGCGAATTTAAAATGGGGTGCCAAACAGGAACTTCGAAAAATGGAAACCTGGAGAAAACATGAGCATGACAGGATCAATATCCCGGTTGACTTTGCCCTGTAGAAACACTTTTGGTTGACCATAATCATCTTGTCAAAGCAAATCGTCCTGGAATGTACAAAACTGGCCTATTTTGTGTTAATTAACAGATATAAGTTGGTATGGGTGATCATCAAATTTCCAATTGATTTGTTGCATTGATCATCAAACCGAGCAAAGAGGCACTTAAAAATGACACTTTGGACAACAGAAGATCAACGATACATGAATTTCCGTAATGTCTACGGATGCTCACCAGATGATTTATGCGAGTTAATCTTAAGCTGATGGAAGGATGTTCAAGGCTACTTCCTTGAGGGAAGGCATAGTTTCTTGCTGATGAAGACAAATGTATTTGTTTCTCACTCTTCGAAGGACTTTCCATGGACCCGGGTAGCACCTGAATGTACGAAAAAGATCGATAATAATGACAGTAAACAAAAAGAGAATAAGATTTAAACAATATGCAACTTGTAGTTAGCAAGAAACTGCAACATAAAAGCTACAAAAGTTCTGTACGGAAAATTTTAAATTCAATAAGTGACATTTATAGATTTTTAGACGATCACATATCGGCTAGCAGACCTGAAAAGGGTTCCTCCATTGGCTCCCTTAAAATTGTGAATATAATAAATAGTCTCCATCAGTGGAAATAGGGTCTTGGACAGGGCAGCCAGCTTCGGGTAGAAGAATGGAGGATAATCTAATTTTTGTTCAAGAAAAAACATCATTGTTTTAAGCTAACATAGCAGACAACTTGTTTATGAGGATGCCAAGAGGGCTCGAGTCTAAAGCTTCTCAATGATTCATTTTAAAAGGTAATTGAAACATCATTTTTCCTTCATATTCTTGGAAATCGATTATTAAACCACTAATACCATATCTACAAGTACGTATCAGACTATGTCATGTCGGTCCATAAATGTCTGTATTTTACTTGCAAGATTGAAGTCAACAAACTAATGCACTCACATGAAGCTAGCAACAATCACAATTGGACATAGATGAGAAAAATGAAAAGTTACAACTATGATATGAGCCAACGCCAAGCACAACTAGAAAAATTAGACAGCTTTGACAAAAATTTACAGCGTCGGGATGTAATAACGGTTTAATCTTAGCAAATATCTCCTAAAATAATTTAAGTAAAATTAAACTCAAGGACTTGTTAGACAATGCTAAATTGGAAAAGGATACATCCAGATCTTATCCGATCAAGTTCTCCATTGAATATAATTAGTTTCCGGGTTGTGTTCATGACAGCTTCTTTATAAAGCTCTTCAACGACCAGCATCTCTGAACCATGAGATAACAAGAGACACTGAAGTTACGTAGTAAATATTAGGCTATTATAAGTGTTAGATTGGAGTTTTGGAACTACCGTTGACATTAAAATACGGGTAGGCGACAAGGAATAGTTCATCTTCTGGTTTCACACGGTCTTTCATTTTCACTTTTTCAACAAAACCAAAGTCTTCGAAAAATGACGGCTTTGTCAAGTAGTCCAACTTGAAGGAAGCCCCTCCAAAGGTTGAATTTCTTGCAAATGTAACCTCATTGGCCTCGGGGAAAAACTGATAATTCCATGGAAAATTGTTCATTAAGTTACAATAATAGCTACAAGGAAGACGGCAAAACCATTAGATTAGCCACAGGACAATGCATCAGGTAACAAGAGAAAAAGTCCAACCTATCTATGCTTTTCTTCCCAATAATTGTCTCGAATATTACATATAGATTGTAAACACTACTATGCAACTCAGATAAACTTTGTATTCATATCCAAGTTTATCCATGAATCCGAGATGTTGCAAAATAGATCATTGCACCAAAGCATGCTATTAAATCAGAATTCAGTGGAAAACTTGTCTCCGATATAGTCTTAATACAAAACTAAAAAAGAAACAGCTGGTAGTGATAGTCCCTGTAATACGTTATGCATAAGTAGAATATAGTGAATACAAACCTAGAGTTAACAGCCGAGAGGTTCTTTGCACCTCTAAAATACTAAACAAATTCACGATATTCAAACCTTTAGTAAACTATTAAGTAATTTTTTGACATTTCATTCTTGAGACAAGCTTCACAATTCAATAAAACAAATATCATATCTGTCTTATATTCTATTATTAAATTAGCATAGGAGGACCTTGCGAACCAAGGTTGGCTTTTGTAGCCCCTAGACTTGGATATCGTATGTCTAAATCCATTATAAACATGAGAGACCGTGTTGAATAAACAATAGCAGGGACCAGGGGGGAAGGCAGGTAAGTGTTAGTTAGAGATCAAGAAAATTACTATTCTGGTTCGTGTAGCTTTATCTGAATCTACGAAGCGGTCACAGAAGTTGCGGATTAACACCATACTTTCCGTCATTTCTATTCCTCCTTCACCATCACCTGCAACTTGCCTTGCAAAAAGTGAGATGCAATAGAAGCAGATGACCGAGATAGAGGTATGATAATTCACATGGACAACCTGGTACAGATTCAAGTCCAGCAGTTGGGAATTCGATCTCCTGTAATCAGGACTTTAGAGTCAAAAAAAACTCGATGCTAGTATTAAAAATAATAGTAAAAATAATAACAACAAAATCAAATGTCTACTCATGTATTTCGAAATTATATAGCAAAAATATTCGGTGATAACTCACCATCAACTGTTTGTTATCTTTCAAAGCCAATGAAGTTGCTTTTTTTGCCTATCAATCAATAAAATGGCTAGAGTAAACAATGATTGCCAAATGCTAGACCTTCAACAAAACAATAAACCAGCGAGTTCATTCCCGAACTGTGAAATCGATTAACAGAACTGCAAAAGGAGAAGAAGACAACTCGCTTAAGCATTTCAACTCTACTTAAGCATTATGTTTAACTTTGTGTTTTTCTTTTCTTGTCTTGTATAGTATCACAATACCATTTTTGTTCTGTATTTAGAGCATGTTTACCAGAAATATGGTTACTACGCGGGGCCGCAGGATGTAGGAAATGAGAAAATGGAATGCCAATCCTAACTGATCCTTGTATTTATTCCCCGTCGATTGAAATAAATGCTAAATTTACTTATATGCCCTTGTCGAGCCAATGATACATACAAGTCTACATTTTTTACTAATTATGCATGATTTTTATTCTTACTTTTTTTTTTTTTTTTTTTTTTGAGGGAAATTTTTATTCTTACTTTTGGTAAACGCTTGAAAGGCAATTCGATTGTTTTTAATTCGACATTTTTTTGCTAATTAAATCGACCCTTCTTTTTCTTTTTCTTTTTCTTTTTTTTACTTTCCTTTCCAACCGCATTACTTTTTTTATTGCATTCCGTTACAATTCGGTAATCAACCAAATTTCTTAAATATTCCTTGTCACCCTCCATTTAAAAATAGTCATTCTCCTAACAAAATTATTAATTTTATAAGTGGGAAAGCTGAGAATTAACAACTAAATTCATGATTATGACTTAAACTAATAAATTTTTTTGTGTAAATAGTCTTTTTTTTTAATTACAAAGTTAAAAAAATGGTGCAAGGAAAAGATTTACTTGTTCAAGAAGCTCAGAGTAGTCCTGAGGAAACGGAACATCGAATTCCACAGAATTCCTTGAGAATTTGCAAATTTTCCCAGCTTTTCGCATTTCCAAATTCCCATATTTTTTCAGTGACAAATTAAACGCCTGCACTTTGCGAAATGACCAAAAATTTGGGGAAAAAAAAAAGAGAAAAATATTAACAAAATAGATACGAAGTTTCTTACGTGGGAACTTGGAAGAGAAGGAATGGCGCTGGTCACTTTCGATGCAATCGATGTATCTGATAATCTCATTTTTTATATTGAATTGATGAACTAACTAAAGCTCTGCTTTGAGGAGAGAGAGAGAGAGAGAATGGAAGAGAGAGAAACTGAGTACAGTTGAGGCTTGGTTGGAAGCAGCGAGAGCTTACACGTGGCCAAGATAATATTAAAAATATTTATAAAAATTAAGAAATAAAAATTCCCGCGAAAGTGAAAACAGAGACTCTCGCGGGAAACAAACAGAAAATTCCATAGCTAAGCTGTAGATTTTTACTTTCCTTTTTCTCTGTGGTAAATTTTTCTTTGTAGTAAGTCAGTAACTGTAAATTTGTAGTAAGTCAGGTTCGCTGATAAGATAGAGTAATTGATAAAGAAAGAGTGGATTTTCATAATCAAATCGTGAAAACAGCTACTAACATTACCTAAAAAAAAATAATAATGACAATAAACATTAAAAAACAGAATTTTTCTCCGGTCAGTGCCGGCTTAACCACTTGGGAGGTTAAGCAATTGCTTGAGGCCCTTTTTAGGGAGGCCCCCAAATTTTTCCTAAATATTAAGTAAACTAATTTTATGGTATGTTAAAAATTAAATAAAACGCAACTATATATGTTTTATGAAATTTTTTTCCTTTCTAACTACCGGTTATTTTTTCTTTTTTGAAGGGCCTCATTTTTAGGAGGATTTAGTTCATAAATCTCCTTATTTATATCATCGTTCATCTCCCTTCAATAATATCATGACAGATATATAACTCACATAATTTTTTAAATAATGTGATATGATATTATAACTAAATATACGTTTTTAATTAATATGTCATTATGTTATTAAAAAGACATGAATGTGATACGAATAAGAAATATGAGTTGAATCCGTCGTAGGAAGCCCCAGATAATATACTCTCCTGAGATTTTCTTCTTCTTTTTTTTCTCCCTAAATGCCGTTTTATGAGAGTTAATTTTTCTTTTTCGAAGGCCCTTATTTAATGTCCCTTTAGATTTTTCTTTTTTTCCCCTCATACACCATTTTTCTCTTAATGCTTTAAATTGCAGATTTGCAGTAGAGCATTTTTGGGAACTACAACAGGCGGAAGATTACTTTTTTTTTAACCAAAAAAATTAAACAAAGAAAAAAAACTGAGAGATCACAATTAAAAAAAAAATGAATTTCATCTATTCCCTTGTAAAAGAAAATTTGATATCTACTTAAAAATAAATAAATAAATAAATAAGCATGCAATGATCTCTTTCTTCTTCATCAGCTTCTTTACATATATTCCCTCATATTACCTTTATATATATATATATATATATATATAGTGGACTGTTTTTTTTATTTTATATAATATAAGAGATTTTTTTTTCATTATTTTTTATTATTTGAAGAGGCTCTTTTTTAAAACTTTACTTAAAGGTCCCGGAATTCGTTAAGCCGACCTTATCTCCTGTGCCCATGTTCAGAAGGTGAAAGCAAAATGGCAAAGTATAAAATATATATTTATATATATATGATATATAAATATATATAGATATGCTAACGAACTTTCAAAGTCAAATTAACTTCTGCAAGTCAAACCTACCGTTACTACGTATCAAAGCACTCCATTTGTTGTGGGTCTTCTGAAACGAAATTTCAAGACACGCTTCGCCATCACTTAAACAAAATCTTGCCGACCAAGTAATTTCCAATTTTCACACAATTCCTCTCTTTTTTTCTCTCTTTTCCTTTTTGTTCTAATACTAAAAAAATATCAGATTGTCACTTGGACAAAAAGCAAGAAGCAATAGCATTGGTTAGCGTGTTTTCTTTCACCTATAAGTCAAAAACAATTCTCTCTCTCTCGAACTCTCAAATTCCTTCTCTCACATCATACTGAATCTCATCTTCCTTGCTCCTTAAGCTTTCTTCTACATCTTTGGCTTTCTCTCTCTATAAATTGTAGCCCATGTTGAAATCTTAAAGCAAAACAAATTAAGCCCCACCAAGGAATCCAAGACCATGACGCCAAAGCAAGTTTGGGTAGTCCCATTTTTCGGGCAAGGCCATCTCTTACCAAGCATTGAGCTCTGCAAACAGATTGCTTCTAGAAGCTTCCCCACTGTCCTTGTCATTCCTTCCAACTTCTCCTCCTCCGTTCCCTCCCTTCTTCGCCAACATCTTCTAGTCGAAATCGCGGAAATCTCTTCTTCCCCGGCGGATCTCCGACCTCCTCCACCACCGCCGGGTTCTGTCCCGACCCATGACCCCCACCATGGGCACCAAAACAGTATGGCAATGGGCCTTGAAAACCTCCTCTTGGCCCAAACAACGGGCCCAGAAGGAGTTCGGCCTGTTTGCGCCGTCGTCGACATCATGATGGATTGGACGGCTGAGATCTTCCGCAAATTCGAAGTTCCAACAGTTGCGTTCTTTACCTCCGGCGCCTGCTCCGCGGCCATGGAGTACGCCTGTTGGAAGGCCCACCCGATCGATGTCAAACCCGACGAGGTCCATTTGTTACCTGGACTACCCGAAGAAATGGGCCTCACTTACTCCGACACCAAACAACGGCCGCACGGCCCACCAGGCCCGCAACAACCAAATCTTGGTGCTGGGCATCCAGGCCCATTCCGGAGTTCCCCTCCTCCGGGCCCACCGCCACCCTTTCATGGGCCGGGGACACAGAGAAGGGGTCCACCCAAACCGGGCGGTCAACCACCATGGTTAGAGGAAGTAAAGGGATCCATTGCACTGATGATCAACACGTGTGATGAACTCGAGCGTCCGTTCATCGAGTACTTGGCTGGTCAAATCGGGAAGCCGGTTTGGGGCGTGGGCCCACTTCTGCCTGAACAATACTGGAAGTCTGTCGGCTCAATTATCCATGATCACGAAATTAGGTCTAATCGGAAATCGAATGTCACCGAGGATGAGGTGATCCAATGGTTAGATTCAAAGCCACATGGCTCGGTACTATACGTGTCATTCGGGTCCGAGGTGGGGCCATCAATCGAGGAGTGTTCACAATTGGCCGATGCCTTAGAAGAATCAACCCGACCGTTCATTTGGGTGATCCAACCAGGTTCAGGTAGGCCGGGTCCTCCAATACCACCCGCCGGTTCGGACTCTGTCGAAGAAGGGTATTTTCCTCATGGGCTAGAAAATCGAGTGGGCCGAAGGGGTCTGATAATACAAGGATGGGCCCCACAATTGCTGATACTGAGCCACCCCTCGACGGGCGGGTTCTTGTCGCATTGCGGTTGGAATTCGACCGTGGAAGCAATTGGAAGAGGGGTCCCATTCTTGGTGTGGCCAATTAGAGGTGACCAGCATCACGATGCAAAGTTGGTAGTTGCCCATCTAAAAGTGGGTTACATGGTTTCTAATGATTTGGAGAAGATCAAGAAAGAGGATATCGTTCAGGGAATAGAGAGACTGATGAATGATGAAGAGGTCAAACAACGAGCAATTGCACTTGCTGCTAAATTTGAGAATGGCTTTCCAATTTGTTCTTCGGTTGCTTTGGATGCTTTCAGAGATTTGATTAATTGAAGAGCAGTTTAAGCTCATACTTTTCTTTATTGCTTTTTTAATTTCTCTTTTTTTTTTTTCTTTTTTCTTTTTTGAGGTGTGTAATTAAGGTTCGACAGTGATAGTATGTAACAAAAGCATATTTGGCAATACAGGGGAACGAGTGTAGTATGGGCTAGAATGGAGATGTTAACTTGAGGAAAAAAATATATATTTATTTATATTTATATTTATGAACAAATAAAAGTAGTCATGTAACCTTACTGACTACTGTATGAACACGCTCCTGTCACTATTTTATGGAAAAATTTCACTTGAGAAAAAACTGACGATGTTCATTGCTGAAATTGAGATATAGCAATGAAATAAGGATGCATCAAATGCACATCTCAACAAATGGATTTTGTATGAAATCAGTAGAGCGACATGTTCTCGGTTAGTCATGACGGATCCGGGTCCAGCTTAGGGACTATGGCAGACGAGAGCTCTATGTGGGAAACACGTACCGCACCAATGAGCCGCTCCGGTAATTCATTTGTAGTGTTTGCCTGTCCAAAAACACATGAAACTTCCCGATCAGGTCAATTTAGGACATCGACCAACAAATAACTGCTAAATGCTAAATAGATTTCTCGATTACGGTGGGCAGACAATAGAAGTGGCCCACCACCAGACGACTATATATATATAAATATATATATATATATATAGAAACAATGCTAGTTGTTCCCAGGATTTGAGTCTAGGATCACTCCCTAAACAAACAAATACAAAACCAGCCAGGTTTAGTACTGATTAACTATGGTAGACTAGTTTCAAATATACTACCAACTTTAACCATTATAACCAGACCAAGTTAATCGAATTGTGATAAAGCCAGAAATGATTCCAACACAAGCATTTTCTACGTTGTAGCATTTTGCATAGAATGCCATAGCTTTGATTACATGAAGTTGTGGATTTCAACTTGGTTTGTTAAGATGAGGCTAAAATTTGTTCAAGCTAGAAATGCCCCGCAAATTATCTTCATAATTTATCAGGAGTTTTACCAGCATATCTTAACGAATCGTTTGATTCACCAATTGATTATCCATCTTTCTCATTTTTTGAACCGTTTAAATTTATTTCTCATTCTATACAACGAGTTATTGTAAAGAAAACCCCAATAGACAGGAATAAAATTTGGACATCTGTTTTCACACTGCCATAATTCTAAGTGAGGGACATCATAAATGAATTAAATTTGTGTAGTTGCTACTGAACTCTTTTGCTGATCTATATTTATTAAGTTCAGAAAGTAGCCAAGATTCTCAGGCTGCAGTTCTGTGAAATGTGCAGCGATAAGGGTCATTTGTTTGGCGAGGTAAAAAATTATCTCTGTGGTTGATAAATGTTATCTTGGGACAGAGGTAACGCTAAGTTCTAACTGGGCTTCTTCTTTAAAGGGGTCTACGGATTTCCTTCCGTTTTGATGTTTTGGAGTTGGATGGATGATAATACAGCAACAAAATGAATTAATGGTTTTCTTGCTTGCTGAGAGTAGTTTGCCCCTCTTTCATCGAAACGTTTTGTTTTACAAAATTACCACCTTTTTCAAAAAAAAAGTGTACTATCTTATTTGATGAACAGACATACCTGTACAAGGAATGCCATGTCAACCACCAACGTCGTAATCACCCCAATTACCAGCCCCAGGACTCCATTAGCAACAGTTGAAGAACCAATGTCAACATCAATCTACAAAAAGAACAGTCTTTGTCAAACATGACCGTGCATAATCATCTGCTCAAATCTTGCCTAGTAGTATCAGAAGATGGCACGTGTGTATTATAGTGTAAGCATGTATGCATATACATATTTATATGCATTAGAAACAGAGTCCTTACTTCTAAGTATTTGGGACCACGGATATAGTTGCAATCCACTGCTTTTCCTAGCAAACATGGAGTGCTACCAACACTCTGTCGAACGATCCATGATCCCTGCATGATTCCAAAATAAAATATTCAAATATAGCCCAAGTAACGTGACCTTTTCCTATTTCTATGGCTACACGTGTCGTTGGTTGGAACATAGTCCAGAAGCAGAAAAATTCATAAAAACATATGAAACGAATAAAGCATAAAACATAAGAATGGCAGATTGTAATGACCAAGGCAAAGAAATGTTGTCAAATAAATATAAGCAAAACTAGTTTCGTCGAAATAATACAGGATGCTATTACATCCCTTCAGCTTGCAAACATTTTTCAAAGAATGGATTACTGATCAGTGAGTGATAAGAAGTAACTAATTGCATGCGTTTGCAAGAAAAGTATCATGTTGAACGGCTAAACCATTTGCTGAATAGGGATGGCTTGACATAAAAGGGGGGAAAAAATCCCATAAGCCAGCTAACCACTCCAATGTAATAAGTCTAAGCTCCGGTGTGAAAAGATAGAAATTTTATGTTCAGAGTCCAGAAAATTCTGGCGCTGCTGAATAGAAGAACCATTATGGAGAAAACATATTTTTCACAATATTTATTATAAAGAAAACAAATAAATAAAGCTACTAAACTTTTTTTCTCCTTATTACCTTTTCCATCTTTTGCCTACCAACATAATTTTACACCAATTGTGTTGTTCCACATAATAAATAGTTAACAATCAAATTTCTTTAAACAATTCATATTATCCCGGACCATACATTTTCATCAATCTTAAAAAGCCCCATCCCATGTCAGCGTTTGCCAAGTAATTGTTCCAAAACTACTAATTTTGTTGTAAGATACCAAGATCAGATATTATGTATGGTCTTATTTACATGTGACCCCTTGACAATTATATGTTTGGTCTTATTTACATGTGATCCCTTAACAGTTATATTTATAAGATCTCACCCTCTACACACACGAATCAGTCTGCATCTTTAAGCATGTGAATTGCCGTAAAGATAGCATTCTAATAGGTTGTAAACTACAAGAACTAGAGGGACGTAAACACACAAAACAAATAATAAGCAGAAACAAACAGACAGACAGACATCAATAGTACCTTGGGAACTGATGGGATGAGCTTCAGCCTACTATTTCGGAACTCATCGTCACCATCAACAAATCGTTGCAACAAGGAACCGTGTACCAATTCCCTACTCACAAAATAAAATACCATACTGTAGTGCGTTGAACCTGGGACCTGTAGGACTATGGTGTTATTTCACTTCTAAACCAACCACGTTTCAGATTCAAATTTCACAACCAAATGATCGGGAAAAAATTAATTAATTAATTAATTAATTCATATCCAAATAAAAAAAAGCAACTTACTTGAAGATTTATGATAAAGGAGAAAAGCCCTTTTTCAGAGGCAACCTAAACAAATATTTAGAAAGAAAGGTTGAAATCAATAACAGTCCAATGAAGAGTCGCAACAAAATTAAAATTACATTAATGTTAAGCAATTCCCACTAATTAAACCATCTAAAATGTTATTTAAACTAAAAGAAGACAGCTAACGTTTTGTCCGTGTAAGTTTAAACAAAATATACTCGAGACATAATCTAACAAAAGGGAAGGAACTTTGCATGAAGTTAGCAAGAGGCTCTTTGAATTAATCACATAGTAGCTACAGAACAACTAAACTACAGAATAGACTCAAGGGGACCAGAGAGGAGCACAGTAGCTTATGCACTTAAGTGGAGACAATTGACCATCTTTACCCACATTGTCAAGTGGCTAAGACCGCTATGGCAGAAAGTCTTCCTAGCCCATTGCATGTCTTTGATGGTCAAAAATGTGGCGGGCTTTGGGTCTAACAAGATGGATAAGGACGTATGAGATGCATGGTTTTGTCAATACTGTGGACAATTTGGATTGGATGGAGAGGAACATTACAACTTTTGAAGAGACATGGAGCTGATCGCTTTATATGAGAAAGCTAACTTTTCGGCTACTTTATGGGGATCCACAGATAAAGCTTTAAAAGATTTCCTGTTATATCTGATAGTATTGAACTGGAAAGATGTGATAGGCCAATAGTGACACCGTTTTGTTTCTGGGGGCAGCTGGGGAGTTTTTTCCCAAATTTTCTTGTTCATGTTTCTGGCTCCCTGTACTTTAAATAATTCCAGTTTTTTATACGTCCTTGTTAAGTTTACTGTATTATCCCAAGAGGATACTTTGCCCTCTTTTCCTTATCCTTTGTATTTGAATCATAAATCAATGAAAGGAGTATTTCTTATCGAAAGAAAAAGTAGCATATGCACTCAAAGCAGCTACTGACAACTATTAACAGCAAAAGAGTATTTAATGCGGGGGAGCTTCTGGTATACATACCTGTGCTGCACAACCTTGACGTCTTGCAACATGGTCCATTCTCTTCGTGTCTTTAAACCAATCAACGGCAACCAGATCCATTAAATGCTTTCCTGCAGGAATCTTCATATGCACAATGCAAATGGAATAACCAAATAAGACCACAAGAAAAGCCGTTCATTCAAAAGAATTAAAAAGGAATCACAAGAAAAGGCAAACCTTTGTTTTGTCATAACAAAAATGCTTGCTACGGACTCTGAAGTTGTTCCCATCAGAAATGTTCCAGCAATCACGAGCTTTATCACGGTCATCACGTCGTAGATTGCCCGAAAAACAGGATAAATCAAATTGTACTTCTGGTTCTTCTTCTACGGGTTCATACCGGGAAAGCCAAAATGGTTAGAATCTAGACTGAACTCTACACAATTTTACATTAAACCGAAACGGAAAATTGTAACTCTACCAATTTTCCTGACTTCACTCTCATGTCCGTTTTGATAAGCCTGCAAAATGAAGAAAAGAAAATGATAAGAATCTCCTTAAAGCTATATACATGACAAAACTTTCTACTGAAGCATGAATGGAACCTCTTGCTCAGCCTCAGCAATTTGAAACTCCTCATCCTCGTCAGAGTATTCATCAATCATCACCGAATTTCGATTTGCAGTGCTTACTTGATCAAAACTGACGGAAGCTTCTTGTAGTTTTTGACTCTTCCGTGAGGAAACGGATGCCGAGGTCATATTGACCATTACCGGGATTCTCGAAGGAGCATTCCTTTGATCTGATTGGGCAAACCATTCACGTAATCCTGCCATGGGACACACATTAAAGAAAAATGATGCCATTTTAATATTAGGAAAGCATGCATTCATTGAGATAAACATTGTAAAGAACAAAATTGCTAGTAGAAAATCAGACATAACAAGTAGTCCTTCTAGAGGGCAGCAAAAAGATAACATGGAATCGCCAAAGCACAAAACAACCTACAAATACAAAGAATTGAAACCACTACATACAACTCTCCAATCAAGAAGCAAATTGATATCATTATGAAAAGTGATACCAAACTGCTATATGCATAAAAACCTTACTTTAGAAATAAAAAATAAATAAAAAAGAAAACCCAAGAAACAAGATAGAGGAAGTTACCAGCAACACTATTTAACATCTGAAGGAGACAATGCTGCTGAAATGATGATACATAACCCACAGCCCATCCTTTCAGATCGATCTGTATAAGATGTTGAACCTGTGTTCTGGGTCTCCCATTTCGAGGTTTTAAAGGGGAAATGTTAAATCCACCACCTGAGGATATTCAAATCGATAACTGTCTAATCTAAAGTGATGAAATAAAATATGCCACATAGTTCTCATGCCTTTAATACTTGGTCAGATTGAAGAAATAATAAACTTACTCTCAATATGTGCCCGCACATATCCTGGCTGGGGACCACAGTTTTCATGCTCCCTAGAACGAAATAACACAACTGCGCGATAACAAGAAAAATTGTTTAGTTCTCGAAAGGAACAAGGCAAGGTTGAAACACAATGCAAGCAAGATGCTTACCATAACTCCCATCATCATTTCGACGCCAATAGCGAACGTAGCAAAGGTCACGAGGCCAGACAAACCTACAAGAGCAGTTTATTACTTTATTGTAATTGAAAATAAACTTTCAAAACCACCAGAAGCAAGTTGTGAATTAGTAAAAACTAAGGTTTTATTATGTTTCAGAACACCAAATCCCTAGACAAACTCAGAACCTTCTATACAATAGTTAGTGCTGATAAAAGTGTCCTGAAGAAGATAAAAGTTACTTCATGAATTTAAGTAGTAATATAATCATATATATATATATATATAATCCAGGCTTGAAGCTGAAAAACTCAACGGATGCCAGCGAAAAAACAATCTCCAATAATGAAATTAGGATTAAAAGCTGCAGTACTGGACTTAGGATGAAAATAAATCGTTACATTGGGAACCAGTCCAGCTGAAGTCGATGATAGAGAATTGCTGTATGGCCATCTACCTCCTCCACTAAGCTACCACTCTGGAAACTGCAGTCCCACCTGCATACAATGCAAAAGAACATTGAAAAACCGGTGTTGAGAGATAAACCATAAGCCAACCGTTGAGTTCAGGAATATCGGGGATACTACTATTCAGACAACATAGTAATAGTAAATCAGTAAAGAGTGTAGAATGGCTCCACTTATAAAGTGCACGTGCCCAAATAAGCTAAAGGTGTAGGGATCACCGTGATCACTGTGCACATGCACTGAAGTGTAGGGATCACCACACTTTAGAAATAGATGTTAACACCAAGCCCTAGCATAGAGGTAAAAAGTCTAATTATGCACATTTTACAAAACACGTGGCAACATTATCCGCAGTATTATTTACTATTATCTCTGCCCATATATACCATTTTCACCTCCATGAGGCGATCCTTTTTTTTTTTTTTTTCCCCTTCTTTTCTAATTCAACACCGTAAGTCAGGTATGGACAATCTTAAATTAGATTACATATCCTTATCAACTGCACTAAAGGAGAAACTGTTTGCTTCTGTTGCATACAGATGAGAGAAGTATAAATGGGCTTTCTGCATTACTCTGTGAAAAGTTTTAGCTGAAAGAGGAAAACACCTACTCAAACCGAGTTCCATCCATGCTCATTACAAGCTCAAAAACTTCTTCACAGGAAGCCTCTACCACACCAACAGCCTTCATTGCTCTACTACAGCTCCTTGGCTGCATAAAGTATACTATTCAGAATAGATGTAATCTTAAACACGAAGATGCATTCAAAATCTCTGGAGCAGGAAAAGGTAAAACAAGAAACAACTACATACAAGGTAATCAACTTCAAGAAGCTCTTCAAAAATGCGAAGTCCTACCAATACAAAATGGGGAAGTCAGAAACATATCCTTAATGGCACTACCACAGCAAGATTTCCTCACTTGAATAACTAGATAGTTACATAATATGCTAATAGAAAAAATAGAGGAACAAAGGAACTCACCATTTTGGCATTGGAGAAGACGCCAAAGCTTTCTAGAAAATGCTTGGTTGTTCATATTCTGGTTTGACAGATCCGAATCTATCTCTCGTGTCCAGTCAAATATTGACTCTGGTGGGCCTGCCATTTAGCTCAATACAATGAGATTAAGAAAAAGATTGCAGGAAACAATTCGAATGTAAATAAGGGATTAATATTTTTAGACCATTTCCGATTGTCGTTCTTCGTAACAAATTTGGATGAGCATCATCTTCATCCTCTTGTGCGCTGAACCTGTAGAAAGTCAATATTTTATCAAAACAATACAAATTCGATCTAATGAATATTTTTAAAAAATAGTATTAACATTTTCTCTTATATCACCAAAGACATAAAAAACTGAAAAAAATACTTACTGACTTTCACGATCTGACGATGAAGCAGTCCTCCCATTATCCATTCCAGATTTGTATTCAAAAGAAACATATTTGTTACCGTTTGGGACTTGTGAACCTTGATGCTGCATACACTAACATTGGTCAGGCCTGGGAACATGATTCGGTGACTGGCAGTCTGGCAGGAATGAATGCACTGGAAGAATACATTGATTTTGAACAGAGAGAGGGCAGGGAGAGAGAGAAGTATGAAGAAACACCGAAAAACAGAATATACACCTACCTAAGGTTAAAACCTAATTAATATCCGTATCGAGACCAAAACAAATAAACGTTGATCCCTGAGGTGAGGAGAGACAAATGAGCACAAAATGGATATATGTATGAAGAGGTATCAAGACTATATACCTGATCAATTACAAGTTCAACTTTTTCTTTCCAGCTTAGTGCCTCTTGGATATTAAATGCTGCCATCTGGACAAAAAGACGGTCAACTCACAATGTTTCTTAAAAGCGATTCTCAACATTGTAACCTTAGCAATTAGGAGTCCAGAACAAGAAAATATCACGAGTAAGACTAGAATACGAGGACTGCATAAAAAAGCCGACCAATGGAACTGTTTACAAACTTTCCCATTTGTGCAAATTGCAAGGAAATAAAAATGTTTTCACAAGTTTGAACAGGCTAACAGCTGTCTCACAGTTTTAGAAACAGACAATATATTTAGCAGGTAAAGCTACCAGACTCACACAATATAACTTCATTAAGTCACTGCACACAAAATAACTAATTAAAAAAGACTTGTAAGTTAAATTCTCAATTTTCAGATTTTAAGTCACATTTCCATTGCCTTTCTTGAATCTCACTAAAATTTGCCACCATAAATCCAGTCTTATGAAATTGTCACTCACATCTCAGTATTTTCATCTCATGTTTTCTGCTAATAGCAGCAGAAAAGTAAACTTCAAGAAAGGGAATCTGGCAAGCTAAAAACTGCTAGCATCTTGCTCATCATAATTTAGTTCAAATTACAGGAACCATAGAAAACTTTCACCAAGGACATTACCAAAGGTTTAGTTTAGAACTTCCCAACCTTGAATACCATATAAACTTTTGACACATTCATAAAACATTAGTGAGATACAAAAAGGAGGTTCTTGTTATCATTCAGTAGTCATTGCACAGAAAAGTTGTAAAAGATTAATTTAAATCCCTTATAGATGTAAGTAGATACGGTAGGGTTCATATTGAGCGTGATATTGTGTTCGTAGTTCATTGATAGTGTTAACTAATATTAGTTCGGAGGGAATTGTCAAGTTAATTTTTGGTCATGATTTTCCCCCCTTCTTTTTTGCCTCTTCAAGGATATTATTCTTCTTTCCTCCCTGTTTGTTCATTCTTTAGACATGCTAACCAAAATATAATATATATATATATATATATATTCTAATTTTTTTTAATCAAATATTTCAATGTCAATTCTATGCCAAACTTGCAACCAATCTCATTGCAAGGCCTTTTATCCTAATGAATTATGAGTCTTAAGTAATTTCCAAACATATCATCAGCTGGTTGAGAGTCCGCCCACATGTAAGACAAAATAATTCCAATTCCTTCAGCATTAAAGCCAAAAGGCTGACAAGTACTCATGCAGGAGCTAAGTAGACAACACACTTAAATACAGCAATCTGTTGTTTGTATTTTCTTAACTGTGCACAGAACAGCACAGGAAAATCAGCACTTATGTAAATATTTTCCTGAAGAAGGGGATATAAACACATACCGTAATCCGGTGGTATTTCTCCTTCTTGTTGTAAACAGACAGAACATATACCATCTGCACCCAAAAAATATATATATATATATATCAAGTTATATGGAGGAATAATCATGTATTTTCGGGTAAACACTTCCTCGCTGAAAGATAGATGACTAATTTACGTAATGTGAAGTAAAAAGAAATTTCAGGTAAAAACCATATAGCTCATGTTTCCACGGAATCTGCAAAATTCCAATTTTTCTTCTGTATGTATTACTCAAGCTATCTTCAGAGAATTCCAAGAAGCAATACAAAATTTCTTCCCCAAGTCATGCATGACTTTAAAGGATATCATTACTCAACCCTAAATGATGCCATCCTGCTCAGTGCAAAATCCCTGAACTCACACGTAAGTTAAGCCAAGCTAATCTAAGGTAAGCCAAGCTTATAGTGCAGGAGTGCTGTTTTGCCGCTGCAACTTATCTTCTTTTTATCTCGATGCTTATTTGCTGCTATGTAAGAACTTTGTTGTTGTTGGCTTACTCTTATTAAATTTGCTTTCTGTCATTTTAGTTTTAAGAAGATCCTATCTTATTCAGTGTGATTAGTGTCGGGTTGTAGCTTAGACTTATTTTTGCTGAATTCCTGCTTGAAGCAGCTTGTGTTTGCACCCTGTTAATCAGTCCAAAATCCAGGAGCTAGGAAAACAGATTCCTTCTTCTGTCTGGAGAATTTTCTTCAGAATAGTTCCTTGGTTGCTCCATCAGCATAACTGAGCACTTATTTATTTCTAATGGAGACCTTAATATGTTCTAACTCAACGACACAATTTCGAATTTCTTCAAGTTTCATACTTCAATTTAATAAAAAAGGCAGAGAGTGCAAGCTCAAAGTACTTGGTTAGACTTAAACACACACACACATTTGAAGCTCAAAGAGCATCCAACAAATCCTAGATTAACTTGACACTGTAAAAAAAAACAATTAAAAAAAAAAAAGTAACTACTTTCTTTTCTTTTTGAAGGATAACTACTTTCTTTTCTAATAAAAAAAGAATCCATACTACGCCGTAAAATATACATGTTTACAAGATAAAATATGAACAGGAAATGTAAATCCATGCTTACTCAAACATGAACAATAAAGTTAAGATCATAAAACCATGTCATTACTATAACATTAGAATTGTGAAGATGCCCCAACTCTTTTCTTTTTTTTTTTTTTTTTTTTTTTTGATAATTAGCCCGAGCACTATTTCAGATTTTTTTTTTTTTTTAAATAATTAGTACGAGCACTTTAATCTTAACATCTGAAAAAATGACATAACAATAATAAAATTAAAAACTAAAATAAAATAAAAACTCACATGTCCATGGTGGGTCTTCAATCCTCGATCCTCTACCCGACAATTGCCATCAATTAGCATAGTCTTAATAGGTACCTAAGCCAAACCAAATTGAACAAAAACAAAAAAGAACAAAAAAAAAAAAACCTTTAATCTAATTCGATTCGCATCATCAAAAAAAAAGTTAATTAAAAAAAAAAAAAAACCAAAGCTAAGCTTTTCTGTCTCGCAATTCCCTGGAGATTAAATTCCAAACTTTACACAAGATGGGAAAAGTTCTTTCCAAATTCCCTAAAAAATAAAGTTCTTTCCAAAAGCAAACCAAAATAAAATAATTCAAAACAAAAACAAAAAAACCTGATTATCTTGAGGCTTCCTCTTGTAGTACGCGAGAAGCCTAGACTCGAGCACAAAGTAGCGCATGTGGATGAAGGACCGGCCGATCTTCCGCCGTCCGTACCTCACCATCCACCCTTCGTACACCACTTTCGACGACATCGTTCCGCTCGGAAGCCGGAAAATTCCCCAGCAACGAGGTCGAAAACCGCGGATTTTCACCCCAAAAATTTATAATAAAAAAAAAACAAAACAAAACAAAAACAAAAAAACTCGCTGATCGGAAGCTCAAGATCGGGACCTCAGCTTCCAGCGAGATCAGCGAGGGCTAGGTGACCTGATCGGTCATCGGCGACCTAGAGTTGGAGCTCCAGCATTGCCAATTCCTCGAGATCTGCGCGGGGGATTCAGATATTCAGATCCTCGCCGCCATTGCCGACGCTTGAGAGGAGAGAGAGGAGGGCTCCGGTAGGGGAAGAGGGGAAAAACGATGCCGTTTTGGAGGTCAGCAAGGTGCCAGAATTCAGAGAGAGTGGAGAGAGATAGAGAGAGAGAAGAGTCAGACGGCCGAAAGTGGGAGATCCCACGTAACTTTGAGAGAGAGAAAAATTTATTTGTGAGAGAGAAAAATAAATTTTGTGACCTCGAGAGGAGAACCACGTGGAGGATTGTGATTGGTGGTGGAGGTTAGGGGTATGTCTTGGCGCCGTGACGCTTTCCCAAATTTTAAAAAGGGGGAAAAAAAGGAAAGACCGGTGGTGTAATGTTTTGGTGTTTGGTGTGGCGTCCGATTTTGTTTCTTTCTTTTCTTTATTGGCTAAAAGTTCAACTATACCCCTAAATTTATAACGTAATTATATTTTGTATCGTGAATTTTTAGGTTTTATTTGACACATTAGCTTAACTTAGTACTGATAATTCGTATCAACGGGTCGGGTTCATATCGGATTGAAGCCAACACGAATTTTCAAAACTCTAACCCAAACCCGACCCACGACCTGCCAGATCAAAAAAAAACATTAACCCTAACCCAATCTGTCGGGTTGGCGGGTTGACCCGACCCTACCCACACAACCCGTCAACGTAGTATTTTTGGGGTGATCAACACAACACGACTCATTGACCCACCAATCCAATGACCCGACAACCCGTCAAAAATAAGGAAAAAAAAGAGAGAGAGATTTTAATATACAATTAAGATCCATAACAAGCTACTTAAGCAATGTGTCATCACATAAGATTAATATAAAATACTAAATAATATAAATTCATACTTAGCTCATCACAAAAATGTCAATTCAAAACACAAAACTATATAAACTCATAATTAGTTCATTCAAAATACTACCACAAACTCAACCTGAATTGTACAAAAAATTTGAACGGTTATTACGAGTTGATTTCGTGTCCAACGGATTGACCTGAACGCAACTTATTTTTCTATCGTGTCATGCTGGTTCAACCCAAAACCAACCCTCACCCTTTTTTCCCAACGCTAACCCGCATTTTTCATTTCGAGTTTGTCTCGTATTATCGTGTCGTGACCCGAAATGCCAGCCTTAGTTTAACTCCAACTAAATTGTACTTTTTTTGCTAGATTTTTTTTTTTTTTTTTTTTTGAAAAATCAAAAAAAATTATAACTCGTTTTTAAAAGGTCAACCAACTTTAACTTAAAAATTTTAACTCCAACTAACGATCCAAACGAATGCTTAATTTTGATATCCATACGGGTGCAAAGTCGAAAAAGAATATTAGAGCAAAAAATATTGATAATTAATCCCCTATTTGGGACAGCCATTTCACGGTATTTGAGTCATTTGGTTCATTCTAATGTGTGTTTGATGAGCTAATTGGGAATGAAGTATCCAAGTGTCATTTAGGTTTTTGTTTTTAAATGATAATGTTGCCAAAAAAATAAAAAGTTTTCCTCTATTCTAATACAACATCTACAGTATTTAAAAAAACTGAAAATAATTTCCAATGGTCATTTTCATATCTCTATACGTTTTTCCAGATAGTTGCTTTCAAACGCGTATTTAAATGTTTAAATATTTATGTTCTAATGTTTTGCTTCGAATGTTAACATCCAAACGTCAGTTCAAATGTCATTCAATGTTTCCATCCCAAATGTTTCTATTCGGATGCTTCCCCCAAACGAACCCTAATATTCTGAATTTAGGTTTATTACTTCAATGTCCCCCGAACTTATCGCACAGTTACAATTTACACCCTGAACTTACTTTTAATTTTGGCAATCTATATAATTTTGTAAGTTTAGGGTGTTGATTACTAAATATTTGTATGTTCATGATGTAAATTATCAAAAGGAAAAAGGAGCAAAATAGCATTTTTGAAAAAAAATTAATAGTAAACGATAGCATAAAATTTTAAATATAGTAATAAGTAGCATAATCAAATTTATGATTATATAATACAAAAAAAAAAAAACTCATCCTCATTCCGCTTCTTTATCTCTAACATGAAATTATGTACATAAATTTGTTGTTAAAATTAATCATAAATATGATATATATATATATATATATAGAAAAATCCAAGAAAATCTAAAAATTTACTATAAATATATGTTATAATTTATCATATTTTAAAAAACATGCTATAAAGTTTAAAGGTGCATATAAAATATGATATTTGCTACAATTTCCCTCATCAAAATTAAAATTCAAAGTGCAAATTATAATTTTGTGGTCAATTCAATACGTATTGGTGCAATTTAACCCTTAAATTTATCAATCTTCAACAACCTAACCTATCAATAACAGTGTTTTATTTTTTAATAGAATTGACACATACTTTGTACATAGATTGTTCGTTATGCACAATTGAAATTTGCATCATGAATTTACAGTTTTGATAATTTACATTCTGAACTTATTTTCATCATTGAAATTTGCATCAGAATTAAAATTAAAAAAAAAATTTAAAATTTTGATAGAACCTAATTGAAGACCGTAATTTTAATTAATTTGAATTAAAATAGATAGAAATGATCATTACTATCTTTAATTGACAATTCATGTACAAGTCGCATGTTAATTTTTTGTAAGTACTTTAACATTTTTATCAAGTGTGGTAGATTATTATAGATTTACAAATTTAAGATGTAAATTGTCAAAATTCAAATATTAGGAAGTAAAATGGAACTATCCTATAAATACAGGGGCACCGACAAAAAAAAAAAAAAAAAAAAAAGACTTGTTTATCAAATTAAAAAAGGAAATTTTTGGATTCATTATGACAAAAAGATATTCCTTTTAGTACGGTATCAAAAATATATATATTCTGCTGAACCAGAAAATAGTAATACAATTTGTGGTCCAAAATGCCTTAAATACTTTCAGCGACTTTAATTGCAATAAGCTTACGAAAGTCCTTTAATTATAAACGTTTTATCACTTCTTGTCATAGGATGGAAATCAATGGTGTCGATTACCCGTAACAGTTAGTGCGAAAAATTAGGTTATAAATATAATCATCTAACAGTAATTACAATTCGACTTTATTAAAATGTGCAGAAATCAAATCTCTTATCTCTAAATTTCACGTAAAAAAATTTTTTTTGTTTAATTGTGACGATCGTTATAAATTATCCAAAAATTTACATTAATACATCTTGATTTATGTCCAAGATGGCATTTCTATGATGAAACTAAAAGACAGGGAGACTCTTTTGTTAAAATTAATTGGATGTTCTTTTATCAAGATTGAAAGAAAGATTAATTTTTTTGTAAGAGAAGATTAAATTTTTCAAAGTAACCAAAATACACGTAAACACTGGAAAATAATTATAGTCTTTAACAAATGATTTTTTTTTTTTTAAAGGGAAATTATCATTCAAATTAAAATTGTATACATATACAAATATCAAAGATGAAACAATCATGTGATGCAAGAGACACAACCATCGACTTAGACCGATTCCATCAATAAAATCTGATGAAACTCAGTGATGAGGACATAAGCCGAGACCTGGTGATGGAAAAATTCCTTATATTCCTCGAAAATCTTATAATCGAGCATGTATAAAACTCTTTTTAAAAAAATATCTACAATCGATGGAATATACCGATCGATCGAGAGACAGTCACTCGCAGCACAAAGACTGCAACAACTTCCACATAACCATAATACTAACGGAACCAATAGACATATACCGTCGAGAACAACTTAAGTGGAACACACACACACAAACAAAATAGAGGTGGGGAAACTACCTCCTTTATTACAAAATTAAAACTAAAACACAGAAATAAAAGCATAAATATAAAACAACATTGACCGTTAAATTCTCGCCCCACGTGAAACAACCACTCCGCCGCACAACACAACTCAGAGGAAATCAATTGGCTTGATTAGAGGTAAGAGATCACCGCACCAACCATCGGATTACTAAGACCTCGCCGGATCCTAAACCGCCACAAACTCTTCGGGCTAGATCTGGTAGAGAAACTCCCAACTAGGATCCTATGACCTCATCCCCGCCGAAATCACCGAACTGTCGATCACCTTCGCTAGTCATAACGGCAGTAGTGGCGGCGGGGGAAGTCCCATACAAAGAAAAACCCTGGTCTAAGAAAAATTTGATAGAAAAAAGAAAGAGACACCCTTTTTTTTTTAGTATATTGTTTCATCGTTAATTGATATTTTTATCCATATATTTTATTTTTATCAGATTTTATATTTATTTTTTCAATTTCTTCTTTCATTTGCCTTTGACTTGGTTTTTTTTTTTTTTTTTTTTGGCCTCATATGCAATTAGAAATTATCAATAAATCCATTAACCCAATTTTCCTTACTAAAAAAGAAAATAAAATAAAGAAGTTGAGAAATTCCGTGCTTGTTTACCAAAAAAGCTTTCCCATTTGATTATGACAAAAAGACCTTACTATGATTGGCTTTTTGTTTCTATATATATATATATATCTAGCTATTGTGGGTATGGAAAAGTGGTTTTGTTTTTATCTTTTGATTTTAAAAGACGTCATTTTCCGTTGGTGTCATTATTACTTATGCCCAACTAAAGGACGGCTAACCTTGTTATTACATTTTAAATAACAAATTGTTAAAAAGAGAAAAAGTTGAATGCAAGTATCTTTTTTTGTTTTTTTGTTTTTGTTTTTTTTTTGGGAAACAAATATTAGAAAATCAAAACGCGGTCATTTTCTCTTTCCTTTTAAAGGCCTAACTAAGGACGGCTAACCTTGTTATTTCATTTTAAATAATAAAATTGTTTAAAAAAAATAATAATAATAAGTTGTGTCAAAGCCCTTTAACTCATAGTAAATAGTTGGATTAAAAAAATTTTCAGAGAATTGACATATAATAATAGAGGAAAAGAAAATAAAAGCATGGTCTCTTATAGTAAGATAATAAGTTTCAGAATTTGGTAATCTTCTCTTAGACATATTGTATGAAACAATGTAAACAACTAGTTTATCTAAAATTATTTTGAAGTTGAAGTCTGAGAGTTGTTGAATTGGGTGAAGCCGTGATGGGAGGGGAGAGGTTGACTACGGTCTCTTGAAGGTGGCTCCGCCTCTAAGGGTGACTAAGTTCTATTTCGAAACGGCTTTAGGGGCGGGCAATTGTGCCTTGACAACGGTAGCACGAGAAGGCTCTAGGTGGTGGGGGGTATGTGGTCCATGTGAATCCTTAGTCATCAGACTTCGGTGGCTCGAGATTTTTAGAACTTTTCCTTTTTGGGACGAAGAGGGCAAACAATGCCATTGCTCATTATTTGAGTCGTTGTGCGACAGGCTTTTACTCTCGGCGTTCATAGAGGAGTTTGCATCACTTCTTTCTTTGATAGTTTCGGGTTCTAAATTTGTTTTGTTCCTTTTTGTAGTTGGGTTCCCTCCCTTCAAGTTCAAGGTTGGTATCTGTTTGTATTTTCTTTTGTTGTTCTTCTTCTTCTTTTCTTTTTTTTTTTTCCCAAGGATTTGATTTTCTTAATAATGAAAATATTTTATAATTTTTTTTTAAAAGGTTGGTCTAACATTTAAACCTAGGTTGCAGTGATGATATAATGGTATGTCAAAGGAAGTGCATAAGAGGCATATTCCATTCCACTAGTGAATTTTTTGACCCTCTTCCAAGCCAACTTTGCCAAACCACAAAATTTTGAGCTCCTAGATATCAAAACCAACAATTACTCTTTCGCCAATAGCCATTGATTCAGGTAAAAATGAATAGTACATTTATTAAATTCGCAGGTTGAAATTCTTACAATTTAAATTGGGTGGCTTGAATAAGAATATAAAACAAGTGTTTGAATATGCTGTCCAAACGGGAATAAAATGTGAACCGCTATAAATTTAATTGTATAAGAACTATAAAAGTGATGTTGGTGAGACCCATTAATTTGCTTTTTTGGCAGGTGTGGGAGAGAAAATATTTCATTTTAAAACAACAACGTATTGAAGAATGAAATGACGAAAAACTTAAAACGATGTCAATTTGATAAGTGAATATGGTCTGATGGAAAGTAGAGTTCAATCAATGATCATACTAGAGAGATGCATAATGATAAGAAGAAAGAGTGATTTAAAGTAAAGATGCTGAGCTGGCATAAAGACTCACCAGAACCTATAAATAGGATTTGAATTCTAGAATATGGAGATCTATCTTTCACTTTTTGAGAATTCAAAGAGAGAATTGTAGAGAGAAAAGCTCTAAGAATTCTTAGAGAGAGAAACCTAGTAATTGTACTTCAAACTTCCAAGAAATAAAAATTCCTTTTGAATTTCATTTGTAAATTCCTTTTTCTTGAGAGAAAACTTATAATTTATTGTTTGGAATTATAGGCGAAGAAAATAATCCCAACAGTAGGTTTTAATTGCATTAATTTAGGGGGAGTCAAAACCTAAATTCAATGGTTTGGATTGGATTTGAAAATCCAAATTGAGTCTTCTTTTTTTAACTCTCAAACACTAATTTGGATTTAACCTCTCATTCAAAGGCATTTGGATTGAACCTCTCATTCAAATTGAGTTGTATGCAAGAATGCCACAAATTTGACACAAACTTATATTTATGCCTACCATAACTTAAAATTGATAACTTTGTCATTTTATAACACTAAAATTATTAATTTTAATATTAGAGTGGGCAAAATTATAAGAAAATATTTAAAATATGGTTTTCACCTGATTTTCTTTTTCAAATTCTCCTAAATTCAAACCCATAAATTAAAATGGGTAATAAGTAACAACTAATATGTACAGTCTGGTTTTACATTGAAATATTTTTTATTGTCTGAAAAAACACAGAATGGATTATTGAAACATTTTTCACTATTTGAAAAAACACATAACAAATTATACGTCTTTTTTTTTTTTTTTTTTCATATAGATTAGATCGGAGCAAATCGTTTTAGAACCATCTGTTCCGATTTAAAATTGTGGGCATGGCCCTTTCTTTGGGCTCGTGTTTGGGCCAAAATTGAAAGTGATCCAATTGTTTACATAAATGTCTAAATTGAAAGCTATAATTTAAATAAAAAAAATGTCCATTCTTTCTTTTATTTTACATGAATGTCTAAATTGATACTTATAAAAACCATATTATCATCAAGAATTAAAAATAAATAAATAAATAAATGACAAAGAGGAAAGATAAAATCTCTTAACAATTTTAGTTTAAGCAAATCGTTTATAAAGGGAAAAAAAAGATCATTTTACTTGATTTATTATAAAGAAAAAAAAAGTCTTAATAAATATTAGTTGTATGACATATGAAAAAAATTCATTATAATAATAATCGGTAATTATGATAAATACACAGCGAATATATTAAAAAATAATATTGTAAAGAAACACTTTAAAACTTAAAAAAGACATCATAATGTTATACTAATTATCAATAAAAAAAAGAATAGCATAATAATATAGTAATATCGTAAAGAAAAAAACATAGCACATTTTAAAAAGTAACATAATGATGCAATAATTGCCATTAAAACAAAAAATAATTTCATATCACATTTAAACTCTAGAAGCTATCTTTTTATAATAAATAATAATAATAATAAAACTTTAGAAACTATCTATTAAAATAATACCAATAATAATATAAAAGAAAATTATAAAACGTAACATTTATCATTAAAAAAACCTAAATCATACTAAAAATATTGTTTATAAGAAACCTAAATCACACTTAAGAAATAACCTAAATCATATTAATAAGCAATTACTGCAACTAAAAAAAAAAACTAGTCATTACGATAAAAATATAAAAATGATGAACAAATAAATAAATAAAATAATGAATCTAACGAGGGAAAATGATGTTAAATATGGTAAAATGACAAAACGGGTAGTGAAATAGGTTTTTCTTTGAAAATAGATATTTACGCAATATTTTCAAAAAACAGACATATTTTAATATGAGATTCTAAAAATGGACTTTTCGTGTAATCATTTTTTAACTTTTTAAAAGTTCTTCTTTTGGGAGGGGGTTTGATATTTTTTTTGTAAGTTATTTAAACTTTAAAGATTAAAGAACCGAAATAAATTGAATTGTTATTTATCTCATGACAAAGGGGCGTGCATATATAAATATATATTGATGAATTGATCACAAAATACTTTTGTAAGGACAAATTAATCAAATTATTAAAATATCATCTCATCTATTAGGGTTCGTTTGGGAGGACATCTGAAGATGGTGTTATGAATATTTAGTTGGAAATATGTGTTTGGGGGAAAACTTTTGAAAAAAGTTATGTGATATAGAAAATAATGTAAAAATTTGAAATGTGTCCAGAAAAAAATATGTAAAATGGATATTGTCATGTTTGTCTAGTCGTAACAAGCATTTTGACATAAGAATCATCTCATTCCGATTTGAAATGAGAAAATTATAGACTTTTTAAAATGAGAAAATTATGGACTTTTAAAGTTTGAGTTTTTTTGAAAATGAAAGAGAGAGAAAATTTTATATAAAGTTGAGATTTTGAAATCCAAATGATGTTTTGCCATCTAAAGATAACACCCTAAACGGACCCTTAGTATATTTTTATGTTTTAAAATTAAACAACATAACTAGACTTTTTTTCTCTATATAATTGATTCCATAATCGATAATACAGTTGTATGACATTAAGCATGTGTTTGGATTGTAGGTGTGAACTTAAATTTTTATTTGAGATTTTGTCTTTTTTCTTAAAAGTCAACAAAAAAATTATAACTAGTTTTTGAAAAGTCAATCAATTTCAACCTAAAAATTTCATCTCAAACCCGTGTTCCAAACGGAGGCTAAATTAAAGGTTAATTAGCATCGATTCCTCTTAAACTTGTAATCTTTTGGTAACTTGTCTCTCAAACTTTTAAATTTGACAATTTCTCCTCTAAACTTGTTAAACTATTGCTATGTACCCCTTATAAATTAATAATCTGTTAAAATTAGCCATGAAAAGCTCAAGTACGCCTTATGCGAACACAAAAATCTCATTTATGACAAAACATTGCTGCATCTAATATAAAACCCTAATGCAAATCTTTCATTTTTAAATCTTCAATTTAAGGTAAAATCAATAAAAGAGGATACATCGTAACGATTTACTAAGTTCAGAAGACAAATTATTAAAATAAAAAATTTGAGAGATAAAGTTGCTAAAAATAATAAGTTTAAGGGTATAAGTGCTAAATACGGGTAATTTAAAACACATACCATATGACTAAGCAAGCGCATGGCACTTTTTCTTACCAACATACACACACACATATATTGCTTTTGTTTTGTTTTGTTTTGTTTTGTTTTTTTCGTTTGTGGTTTTTGTTTTTGTTTTTTTTGTAGTCAATCCGTTTATGTATGTCTTAGAGATCGTCTGGAGCAATGATTGGAATTGGACTTTCACAAGTTAAAATTAAAATATGTATTTGATTAAAGTGTATGTTAAAAATAAATTATGATATATAAAATAGAGGTAAAATTTGAAATTTGTTTGATGTAAAATGGATCTTGTTTTATTTTTCTTCTAATTCTATGTGATTTAAAAAAAAAATTAGCTCAATTCGACTTGAAATAAAATAATTATAAATTTTTGAATTTTAAATTTTTTTAAAATGAAAAAATAATAAAAAAATGATATAAATTTAAGAATTTTGAAGATGAGTTATAAAATTACGTTAGAAAACGTTGTTCCAAACGGTCCCTTTGATTATCATGAACAAATTGAATGGGTCAACCTCCATGAATGCATATTTTAATAACTTGCATCGGAGGATTGCCACCTATAATCCATGTGCCACTTTTGTGGTTTTTCCGCTTTTGAAACGCTTGCACCTAAAAAGGAATCAGAAGTCCATCTCACACCAAAACAAAAACACACATATTATATACACAAAAATAAAAATATTGTTTTATAATGTTTTGGATTGGATGCATCCACGAAGTTGATTGAAGATTCTGTAATCTTGTATAACTAGAGTAAATAAATAAATAAACAACCTCTCTGAATTGTAGTGGTTTTTTCCTCACATTTTAAAAGTTATAAATTATCAAAATATATATGTATATATATATTTTTAAAATTTAAGATAGAAGAATTTAACCTCTGTATTTTTAAATAAAATAAGATATAGTATTATCACTAGACTATAATTACAATCACAATTCTCAATTTTTTTTTATCTTAACATTATAATAATAAAATTAACCTTAATCAAAACACATTTAAGATACACGTAGTAATTATATTTTAGTTTTTAACAGTTTTTTCAAAAAAATAACAATTGTTTGAAAAATAAATAATTTGATGACCGCTTTTAAAATATTTTAAAAATTTTAGGATTAAAATTTGATTAAACCTAAATCGGATTAAAAAAAATTAACCAAAAAAAAAAAAAATCTCAGGTCACATTGGAGCTAATAAGCCCATTTGAGACACTACATGCTTGTCCTTGTCAAAACCCAAAGGCACTGTTTTCATTAGTGTTTTTTTTTTTTTTTTAACCCTCATGTGAAATTTCATCCCTAAAAAAATTTAAATAAATAAATAATTTTTCATTTATATAAAAAAAATGTTATTATTAGTTTTTTTTTTTTTTTTGGGTTCGCCGGCGACCACTCTCGGATCCCCCATTCCCCACTAACATCACAAGTCTTAACTGTACCATCTTTAAATTTTCCTTTCTCTCTCTCCTCTCTCTCTCTTTCTCTCTCTAGATTTGTAATTCCAAGATCAAATCTTTTTGAGTCTATTGTTAATTGTTATCATTGATATACACAAGCGAGAAGAAGGAAAAGCTTTTTGGAACTCAAAGTCAATCATATGCATAATATATATATATATATATTTAAAGCATATAGGTAACTACTACGTACGTTGATTTCTTCATTATGATTGCTTCTGTCTTAGTCTTCAGCTCTTCATTTACAATTCAATCGATTACTACACAAAAATAAAAAAGAGAAATTAAAAAATAAAGAGGGGAAAATAAAAATAAAAAGTTTTATGCTTTTTCTTGATTCGGTTGTGTAAAAAGTTGCGTTCATGTCCGTGCATAATTGTAGACTTTTCAACGCCTCTGTAATGGATCTGTTTCTTCTCTCTTAACCCTTTTTTTTTTAATTTAAATTTTTCTGTAATAATTATAACAAATATTTATTAAAATAATTTATTTTCAACACGTTTCCAACTCTTGACTTCCCTGCCAACTTTGAATGCCCAAAAAAATTTTAGGTTTGTTTGATAAATGAGTTGAGTTGATAAATTTAAATTTAAATAATAATTTTTATTGATTTTTTAAAAAAAAATTAAAATTTTTTTAAAAAATAAAATAAAAAACATGATAAAAAAAATATAATTTAGTTTAAAATAAATTTTTTACCAGACAAACCTTTGATTCTTCCTTTTCTTACTCATTTCTGTTTTTGGGTTTCTCAGGGGGGGAAAAAAAAAACTGTGCAGACGCAGAGCTGAAATCGAGAAGCAGACTCATCATTCTTTTAAGGGTATGTTGTTTATTTTTTTTATTTTTTTAATTCATTTTGTTCGAGAAAAATAATCAAAAGATTCGAATCAAAATTATCCAAGAAAAAGCAAATCCAAAAGTGTTTGTGCTCTGTCCTGAGAGTACTTTTTTTTTTTTTTTTTCATTTTTTCTGCAGCAGAAAAAAACACAGGTTTTGAGTCTTTTGATTGAGAAAAACAGAGAAGTTGAAGAGACCCAATAAAGGGTTATGTCAGAAGAACAGATTTCGGTACAAAAATAAACAGAAAGCCAAAAAAGAAAAAAAAAATGGGTTCTTTCAAAGGGCATTTTCTGCCAGGGACACTGTTTCTTGTGGTTGGGTTATGGCACGTATGGAGCTCGGTGGTGAGATACGTATCGAACCCGAAGTCGTTTCGGGTCCGGACCTGGAACCCGGTTCCAGGTCTTGATGGGAGGCTAAAGTACTTGGAGCTTTACGTTGTGGGTGTTGGTGCTTTCATTGATTTGTGTATTGAGCTTCTGTACTCGACCCATCTCAAGTTCTTCGTCAATGGCGTCCTAAACCCATCTCACATGAACGATTTTGAGCACTCCGGGATGCTTCTCATGTTCTTCATCTTCGGTGTCATAGCTCTTCTCTCGGAAAAGACAAGGTTTGTTCTTTGTTTTTTGTTTTTTGTTTTTCTTGTTTCTTGTTTGTTTATTTTATGTTGTTTTTTTTGCCATGTAATAAAGAACATTTGTTGAGTTTATAGAGTAGTTTGAATGAAATGGGGATGATATGGATGTGCCTTTTGGATTTATTAATGATTATTGATTGTTCGATTCGAGTTCATTTGAAAGGGAAAAAAAATTAGGAAGTGGGATTTGAATCCACATATGAAGTCTACAAGATATCGAACTAGCGGCTTAACATTCTTGTTTCCTCGGGTTTAATCTTGAGGTTTCTTTGTGGACAATCTAGCTTGGTTGTTGTCCTTAGTTTTTGGTACTGGTGAAGTGGCTGAAGATCTGTGAGGAACTTCAGTGTGGTGTTTCATTTTTTTTTCTCATTCTGTCTTGTGATTGCCAAATCCGGAAGAAACGAGAGTTATGTCGTCTTCGAATTTTGTTGAAAGTATTTTGGATTTCGGAATTGGGTTCCAGATGATATACCGAATGGATGCCTTAAACATTGGTAGTAGTCAAAAGATTCAAAACTTGGACATCTAGACAGAGTTTGGAAATCCTGATATCTGTACAAAGGTTTAGAGAGAAAAAACAAAATTATACACACACACACACACACACAAACAAAAATCAGTTTGGAGGCCAAATTGTGTAGAATTTTAGACCTTCCATAGGCATTTTCCTGCATGTTCTTCCTGTTATTTTTAATAAAGTGCTATGTCTTAATTAGATATTGTAAGCATTTTTTTAATTTTTTGGGTTAAATTCTTTCACTATCCTGATCTAGAGTTTTGTTAAGATTAAATTTACAAAGAAATATCTTGATTAAGGAACATGTACTGGCATTGCAAAAATTGTAGCATAAATATGATAATTTGCTACTCTTTCATCAACTTAGGAGCATATTCGGGATGATTCTTGTGTATTGTTCTCATTCCTAAAACACAAACACACAAGTGATCCGCCTTGTGATTTTCAGATGAGTATCTAATGAACGTGTTTTCTAGCTTTTATCTCTCGCTTCAAGATTTAGTGGTAGGCAACTCGTCGGGGTGAAGAAGGACTTTCTTTTTGGACTAAATTTGTCCGATTTAGGTGTTTATTGAAGTGTTAATATCACATTCTTGTGGGAAAATTTTAGTTTTTAAAACTGATTCATCTCATTAGATCTGACATGAGACCTGGCAAGCCGTTTGTCTATAACCGGTTTATCTCAAGAGACCTTCAGCAGAATTTTTCTTTTATTTTTTTTTTCCCCCTGGAGAATAATTTGAATGTGCAACATTATTATTGATTGTTATTAATGCCAAATAAAACTTAGGGAAATCATGATTTAGAGGGAAAAACAAAGACTTTCATTTAACATACGTCCCAACACTTCTAGTTTCAGTACCTTCTTGTTTACATGCTTTAGGAATTGGATTCGGTTTTTGAACATTTCAACTGCATGATTTTTTGTTCAGGCTGTTTTGATCTCATCCATTAAAGTCACCCCTGGCTAATTTACCATTCTAATTTCTTGCACGCAGATTACTTTCCTTGCCCAAAGGCGCTCTATGTTTGATTGTTGCTACTGCTTTCTGTGCCGAGTACCTTCTGTTCTACTTCCACTCAACGACACACAAAGGCTTGGAGGGGTACTACCACCTCCTGCTCGTTTTCTTAATAGGTCTTTGCATACTATCCACTGTTGCGGGAGCGCTCTTACCAACTAGCTTCCCCGTCGACTTGAGCTGTGGCATCGCCATTACCCTCCAAGGCCTATGGTTTTATCAGACGGCTTTCACACTATATGGCCCCATGATGCCAGACGGGTGTCGGCTCAAGGAAAACATGGTTGTGTGTCACTCGCCAGACAGTGAGGTGCGGGGTGAGCTGCTTGCTAACTTCCAGCTCTTTTCCATGGTCCTCGGAGTCTTCACGGCAGTTGTGGGAGCTTATGCCTTTGCTGCTTCGAGAGTCGGGCATTCTGATACTCAGAGTTTGCACACTGGTCAAAATGGCTTGGATCAAGATTGAACAAAACAAAGAGTGAAATCTTTCTGTGTCTCTTAGACTAATGCTTGAAAAAGGCATTGAGAAATGAGTTTGTTCTGGACTTGTAATGTCATTATTCTTTTTTTTTTTTTTTTTTTTTTTGTCTCATTGTAATAGCAATAATAATAAAAAGAAAAAAGTTATTGTTCATAGGTGAGAAAAGAAATGGAAGATAAAGAAGTTCTTTTACAGGATTTGTAGTGATGAGGAGATAGTACAGAACCTTTTTTTTTTTGGAATGAATTTGTTGATATTTTTTTTTTGGAATGAATTTGTTGATATTTTTTTTAAAATTTAATTCTTGCTTCTGTCAATGTTATCTAAGCATTGTCTTCTATGGCATTAATTCTGAGTCTTTAATTAAGATAATTTGCTAGAGTGAAAATGTATGACGGTGAAATTATTGTGTGTGTGTGTGTGTTTACACTGAGCGTCTTGTAGGATGCGGATTGCAATTTTTTTTTTTTTTTTTTGAAAAAGGAAAATTGTATTGTATTTTAAATACAAATACGAATACTTTGAATAACATCGTAACACAAGGAAATTTAACTCCAATTACATATTGGCTCTACCAGTAAAATTCTAATGAAACGAATAAAGAGGTAAAAAGTGCACCGAAATCTAATAAGAGAAATCGAAAAGACACACGAATCATTGAGTACACATATGGCTCTTTTAATAACACTCCTACAATTGATAGAGACCCCCAACACTGCATAGAACTAATTCTAGCGGATTGGACATAAAAACAATACGAGAGTAAGGGGACACCACCTCTGTTATCAATGAAATAAGCACAAAAATATACCAACAAAACGCAATGCAGAAATAACATCTTTATTTTAAACAAATAATTATATCTAAAGGGAGAAAAACCTTGGACACTATGGATTATACTTTCGGTGACAAGCCAACTAACACGACCAGATAGACCAAAACGCATCCTCTCTGACCATGAAATCCAAAGCATCTTCTTTACAGTTAGAATCGGTGACCAACCAAGAAACGGTGCCAAACTTTAACATCACGGAAAAATACGAATGGTGCAAATCCTAATATAGAAGAGAAAGAATTTAGTGAACTTACAATTATATGGATTGCAAATTTATAACTTTTTCAGAGAAAAGTCGTCGGTACGAAATATAGTTTTGGGATTGTAAATATAAAGAGTGAGATTTTTTAAACAATAAAAAGTGATGAATTTGCATAAACTAAATTTTCACTTGATCAGCTAACCTGATAAAATTGGGCTTATTTATGTCCTATAATACCTTATCCAATTAGACCACGAAAGTTCTACACAAAGTGCAATAGACTGATAGGATCAACCAAAGAATCGAATAGTAGATGCCCTTTTGAAAATCTTAAATATGAAGTTTCGGTTTCTATCATTCTAATATTCGATTTACAATGTTTGAAATCACGTTTTTATTTATTTATCAATTGCACATTAGATAAGGTTGTGTCACGTACTCCTTATCAAAAAATAGGATCGATTGATAAAACATTTAGTGAACATTCATGATCCCAAGATCCCATTTGATATTACGCACTGCAGAAAGTATCTTAATGCTGGTTGTCCACTCCCCACGAACTTTTCTTTTTGAAGAAGGAGGAGAAAAAAAAAAAAAAAAAAACCCCACGAAAATCTGACGGTTGCAATAAAAAGGGGGAAAAAAAAAAAGAAAGAAAAAAGCCAGAGAATAATTAAAAACGACGTCACTCGCTGCGGTGGCGTACTCGCACTTGAAGTTGAAGGAAATTTGTGGCGGCTCCAAAACTGAAAAAACGACAAGAAATGTTGGATGAAATCTGTGTTTTTCTTCAGCGACATTGAAGAACTTGATGTTCCAATTCTACATGTATAATGTAAGCTTAGTCGTAGTACAATCTTCTTGTTTTGTTTGATTGAATGGAATTGACTTTCTGTCTGTAAACTACTTTTTGCTTATTGTTGACTTATTTGAGAAAGAAAGTTGGTTTTAAGTTTACGAATGATCTGGATGTGATTTTTCATGGAAACTAGGAAGTTAGTAATTTTTGCATTCTGTTCTATGGTAGTTTCCAGGAAATGGGTTTAATCCAAAGAGTTTTTTTGTTTTGTATTTTTTTTTTTTTTTGTCTATAAAGTGTTTGTTAAAATGTTTCTTTGAATTGGGAAAGTGCGTATGTAACGTAGGCTTTTTGCTGTGTACTGGTAAAAATCACTCTTCATTTCATTTTTCTAACTTTCTGTTCATTGCTACTTATGTTTTCATTTCAATGGTCAAAGGCCATGTTTTTGTTATTGTTTTTAGTACTTCACATGTTTGATGGCCTTGACGTGTTTCGCAAAATGTGTGATTTAGCGGAAGCGTATCAACACAAATTCCTGATTCTTGAAAGAATACCAAAAGTATGCACGATAGGTTGAGAGAACTCTTCAGCAAAATTTAATAACAAAGAAGCCTTTAAATACTAAACCCAATTTTCCTATTTTTATTCTAATTCGAAATACAAATCCTATCTATATATTTGAAAATAAAAGGTAACTAAATCATAAAAAGGAAATAAATCGCAATTATTCAATAGGTATCCTAAATAAAAAAGAAAAAAAAAAAAAAAGGACCCTAATCTCTAACGGCATCACCGTGTAATTACTTCTTGTGTTACATTAGCAACTTTTATTCTTGCGCAGTTGCTTCAGATCGTGGGCTAAGTAGAAGACTCTGATATGGATGTTCTAGTTTATTCGTCGAAAGGACAATGTGGAACTTCTGCTGCCAGCAGCACAATTTCAAGGTTACATGATTTTTACTATATCACAATTTCCTAACAAGAATACGTTTGATGTTAACTAAATAGAAAGACAACATAATATCAGAAATTCAGAATATTGCAGCTGGTGCACAAGCACGGTTATAGCGTTTTATTTTGATA
The DNA here is from genome assembly GCA_009761775.1 of Ficus carica. Lineage (NCBI taxonomy): Eukaryota > Viridiplantae > Streptophyta > Magnoliopsida > Rosales > Moraceae > Ficus > Ficus carica. Next base: position 8,097,163 of record CM019750.1, read on the forward strand.
TGATTTCGAGACCTTCACTTGATTATGCTTGAACTCTATGCACAAAACAAGTTCTTAAACTAGAGAAATAAGAGCATGTAATGCAATTAAGAGCGTCATTGTAGATAAAACTTGAGCTCATTTTGTTTCTTCCAATTATTATCCAAATTACACAATGTTGGTTTAAATACATTTGTCCTTAAATGTGTAGTATTCTTTTATTTTCTTGTCTATTTTTTTACTAGACGCTGTAATGCTGCTTTCTTGCTTATTCTCGTTGCTGAAAAAGGAAAGTTGTCTAACATCAGCTCTCTGGACAGCTCTTGCGATTTCAGCGGAATTCTCTGAAAGTTTTGGTTTCTTCGGTTAGCAGTGGGTGTAGTAACCTGAAATTTTCTTTCAAATCTGTTCGCTTTTTTCACCAATTTAAGCAAGATAAAGCCACTGGGCGCTTTCAGCCAAAAAAGAATTGGAATTATTTCAAACCAAAAGAAAAAGAAGATGTAGACACAAAGGTTTACATGCGGGATTATGTCGCGAAAATCTATAATTTTCTAAAATATTCAACGTGGGATTCAGCTCAAGACCAGCTTCAGAGGCTGTCTATAAGATGGGATTCTTACACGGTCAACCAAGTTTTGAAAACCCATCCTCCAATGGAGAAGGCGTGGTTATTTTTCAACTGGGCTGCCGGACTAAAAGGGTTCAAGCACGACCAGTTCACTTATACGACAATGCTCGATATTTTCGGGGAGGCTGGGAGGATCTCATCAATGAACTATGTATTTAAGCAAATGCAAGAGAGGGGAATTAAGATTGACGCAGTTACTTACACTTCATTAATGCACTGGATTTCCAGTTCCGGAGACGTTGACGGAGCAGTGAAAGTGTGGGAAGAGATGAAGGCTCGTGGTTGCAGCCCAACGGTTGTTTCGTACACGGCCTATATGAAGCTTATGTTACGTAACAATAGAGTGAAGGAAGCCACTAATGCATACAAGGAAATGCTTCAATTGGGGCTATCTCCTAATTGCCATACTTACACTGTTCTAATGGAATACCTTATCAACTCGGGTGAGTGCAAGTTTACTACATATGCCTATTCCCTTTCTGATGTTTCTTGTGTTATCCAAATCTACTCTTTCATATTTTTAATTTTCAAATAGCATTTTCAGGTTTAAACTAATTCCACCTGTAACCCTTGAATTCATGTTTAATTATTCTTTATTGAATATTTGTAATTTTTCTTCAGGTTGTCAGGGACTTGATTGTAATGGTTAACAAAAGGGATACACACACACACACATACACACACACACACACACACATATGCAGGTATATATATGTATATGTTTGAGAGTGATTATGTTTTTAGTGTTTAACACTACCAAGGAAGCAAGAGAGAGATGAAAGATTTCACTGTCTCAGGACTTGATTCTTCTTTTAATCGTAAAAGTGAGGTTTAAGATCTGTATTATATACATATACACATCGTGATATAGATTATGGCATGATAAGTTCACCATCTGGTGGCAAATTTGTTTCATCTGGTTGTAAATAAGTTTATTCAATCTTTCGATCGTCAGCCATGTTGCAGCCGATTCACTCTCAAAGATTTTACTCATGGATTATTAATTGTTATATGAATGATTTTTTTCTACATTTGTGATTAGCATTAGATTAATATATTTATTTTTTCTTTTTTTGGCTAAAGCATTAGGTTAATAGATTAATCATATTCTTGACTTATCATTATTGTTTGAACATTTTCTCTCTCATTTATACAACGGTGAATATGCCATGAATGACAAGATTTATTCCCTTATCACATCAGAAATGTTAGTTGTCCAATTATTGTTGTAAACTCATGATTTCTTAGGCTCAGTTTTCGATTGCTCTTAGAACTCGTCAAAACACTTTGAATAGAAACATGATACAACCAGTGTTCAGCAAAAGCCTACACACACCATCGCAGATTTGAAGTTATTTCGAGAAGTTGGATTTTTAAACTCTTCCGCTTCTATTGCTGCAAAAGAAAAAGTAGTGCATCTTTTTAGAAGTCGCTAATATCAGTCTATGATGCTTACTGATTACGCATGTGATGATTTTCAGGAAAATGCAAAGAAGCCCTTGAGATTTTTAGTAAAATGCAAGAAGCCGACGTACAGCCAGATAAAGCCGCGTGCAACATTTTAGTTGAGAAATTGAGCAAATCCGGGGATACATGGGCAATGTCCGAAATCCTCAAGTACATGAAAGAAAACCATATTGTCCTACGTTATCCTGTCTTTGTCGAAGCTTCGAAAGCTTTTAAAGCCACAGGGCAGAGTGATTTCCTTCTTACGCAAGTCAATCCTCATTGTTCGGTTGAATCTATCAGCAAAGACTCGGGCGGAACAACTCAAGCTTATGATCTTTTAACTGCAGATGAGGAGCTCTTGTTGTTCCTCTTGAAAAAGGAAAATCTTGTTGCTGTTGATTCTTTACTCGCTGGAATTTCAGGTAAAAATATCCGACTTGCCTCACCAATCATCTCAGCCATCATTGAGGTAAATTGCAATCGTGGCAGGCCTAGCGATGCTCTACTGGCCTTTGAACACAACGGGAAAATGAGCACAACTATTCCGAGAAACACATATTTAACCCTGATAGGAGCTTTAATCAGATCAGCTCTATTTCCAAAAGCGGTTGAAGCTGTTGAGGCAATGATCAAGGCTGGACATTCTGTTGGGATATACTTTGCTTCCATTCTGATATACAAGTTTCGGCAAGCTAGAAAGCCCAAATATGCTGCTAAGATTTTTAATTTACTGCCTGATGATCACAAGTGCACCGCAACTTATACTGCTCTGATTGGAGTCTATTTCTCTGTCGGTAATTTTAATAAAGGACTTGAAATTTTCGAAACCATGCAGAGGAAAGGGGTTCCTCCTTCTTTAGGTACGTACAATGTTTTAATAGACGGCCTTTCAAGAAGCGGTAGGGATAGTGAAGTTGAGGATTTTAAGAAGGAAAAGAAGAGATTTTGTACTCGAGACAGCCATTATCAGAATACCAAAAACTTTGAGGAAAAGATTTGTGATCTGCTATTTGTTGGCGATGTCGCTCCTTGATGCTTATTTTGGTGTTAAAGCTTGCTTGAATGTATTGTTATTCTCGCCGTTCAATATCATGTGATGGTAATGTGGACAAATTCAACTTCTAATGCCCTTGCTCACGCGATACCATGCTAAATGGACCTAAGAAGAATTTATTCCCAAGAGCTAACTCTGGAAGAGAAGGTTGATCCGCATGTTGTCTTTGCGTAGGGCATTTCTGCACAGGGCACTCAAGGTTCACTACAAGGTACTACAAAGGGACATAAAAGTTGGTCGGAATCTTGGAAACTCGATTTTACGATGGCTTGATCAAACTATCGGCTTAGATTCTGGGTCCCCCCTTGAGAAACCCTCCAGTGGTGCTAGCTCAAGCATAAGCATGACAAAGCAGTGTCAAACTCCACCCAACTGAAAAGTCCAGGGAGCATCCAAACATCGAGAAATCAAGAATCCGATAGGACATCTATTTCCATCTTACAAAAAAGCTTGACCTAAACCATTTGCTAGCGTCTCAATGATGCGAGTCATTCATGATCAAGTGGGGACGACTTTCGTCTCAGTGAACTTTTATTTGTTTCAGTAAAAACCTTTAGAATTTTCATATTTTTAATATATTACCCTATTAAAAATTGATTATCCCTATATAACTTCCTCTAACAACTCTACCTTTTTATAAACCCTCTCACTAAAACAATAGGTATTTTTGGTTAAACACGTGCTTACATGTTTTTTAATTTTTTTAATTTTTAATTTTTAATTTTTCAGTTTTTTTCCTTGTTCTTTTAGAAGGACGAAAATACGATGAAAAGATGGTACTTTAGCCGTGGGAAAGAGCTGTCAAAATGTAAAAGAAGCTGTCTAGTATCTAATTGCTAATCATGATTTAAAAAAAAATAAAAATAAAAAGAAAAAGAAAAATTGAACTCTACTATTGTCTATTATCTTGTAAATTTAAAATGTGTTTGGATGGAGATTCCGTTTAATCCAAACTTAAAAAATTTAATGTATTTTTTTCTTTTAAGTTAAACTCAATTTTATTGTTTATAGTTTTAATAACTCGAATTTTAAAAGTTTATAATTTTATAAATGGATAGGACTGTGGTAGATAAAATCATTTTTTAAGCCACAAAGATTAAATCAGATGGTGTAGATTTGAGGGTGTGTATGATGATTTGTAGGCATTATCTCATATTATCCTTCTCACCCCCAGTCTTCTCTGTCACCGGTGGCGGGAAGGTTGCCGGCGCCCGACTCTGGCGACCGCCTCGATGCCGGTGACCCCCAGCCCCGACGGGACCCCCCCACCCATTTTCTCTCTTCTCCCTCTATCTTCCCCTATCTCCCGACCCCCTCGGCGCCTTCCCCCGACAAGACCCCTCCACCCACTCTCTCTCTTCTCTCTCTGTCTTCCCCTCTCTCCCGGCCCCCCCCACCCCACCCCACCCCCGACAGGGACCCCCCATCCCCCTCTCCATCTCTTCTCAAGTCAGGGATTGGGGGGGGGGGGGCGGGCCGAGAAGAGAGAGAGGGGAAGATAGAGAGAGGAGAAGAGAGAGAAAGGGGTAGGGGGGTCCCCGTCGAGGGGAGGTCGGGGGAGGGGGGCCTGGGGTAGAGGTGTTGGGGGAGGGGAGACTTGGGGTGGGGGGGGCGCCGGGGGGGCTGGGACAGGGGGGCCGGCGGGGGAGGGCTAAGGGGGGTGCCGCGGGCCGGGGCTGAGTGGGGGGCGACCGGGGCTGGGGCCTGTGGTGGGAGGGGCCGGGGCTGGGTCGCCGGGGTCAGTCGCCAGCGGCTGGAAGGTCGCCGGCGACAGAGAAGACTTGGGGGTGAGAAGGATAATATGAGATAAGGTATATGATAAATATGGTACACCAATAATATTTCAACCGTTCGATTAAATATCAACGGCTTAAAAAAGGGCTTTACCGGTAGTCTTACCCTTTATAAATATAAATATAAATAAGATGATTTTTTTTGTTGAGAAAATTAAAGAAATAACCATTAATTAGATACCTCTTTATAATTTTGTCCATTTTAACATTAAAACCGATAACTCTCTCTTTTTTGTGCAAGCCGCCCAACAGCCACCGTGCCAGACCCGCTGCCTCACCATCCCGACTCCGGCCGATCTCTTCCGAGCCTTCACCGACCGCCCTCGTGCAGTCACTCGCCGGTTGCTAGCGATCCGCTGTGCCGATCATCGCCCCGGCATCCGCCAAGCTTCGCCGTTGCCCTCCGGCGACACCTCCCACACCAGTTTTCTCGGAAGGCTTCGATCTACAAAACCTCGCAACCAGCGCTTCGAATCACGGCATCCAAGTGGCCGGATCCATTCCGGTGAAAAAACAAATAGCTCGATCTCCGGCGAGGACTGAGATCGCGGTGTCCAAGCACAGATTTGTATTTTGAAGATTTGATTATGTGATATTTTCAACCTTTTTGTTTTTGTATGATGAAGCGGAGGCATATGGCCGTTTTGCGAGATCTAATCCAGAAGCAATGCTCACGAACACTCAGGGTCGATTTGAGCGAGACATGTATTAGCTTGAAATTGTATTTTGGTTATAATTTACCAGTTTTGATACTTGAATATTTGTTCTTTGACTTTGGTATAAAAAATTTCAGTTATTACAGGTTATAAATAATAATACTAGTCATTAATTAATTCTTCCAAGAATCTTTCTGTTGATCTCCCAATATAACACTAACAGTGATGCACTGAATTAATTTGGAAAAATGTGTCGCAAGGTGATATTGTATACATGTACATTAGAGTCTGTAAATTAATTAATCAAAAGACAAGTTAGTTTGATGTGAAGGGATATTCCCCAATCATGCATTCAAGAGATACATTTTGATGTTGTTTTCATCAAATTGATTTCTTTTGTGGACACCCAAGGCTGTGACATACCTATTACAAAGCAATGAAACTGGCTTGACAAGTAAAATAAACTTAAGCAATCTAACTTAACTTTGATTTTTGGTATAAAAATTTTCAATTATTACACGTTGCATATGATAATACAAAGTTTTTTTTTTAGTTGGTCATTGATACAAAAAATTAAATTAAAATTGCGTATGTTCTAATTACTCATTCATTTTGAGAATTGGTATGTGTAAGTGCTAATATGTACAATTGATTTGTTTTAGTGGAATATCAAAAGACATTATGGCAGAATTCGAAAGGCATTCTGGTATAATTCAATTTGGATTCTAACAGAATCTCTCCAGTAAGGCTAGAGTAGATCTAAATTCAATTTTGAATTTGATGATTTTAATGTTGTGAGCTTTGAAAAAGTACTTGAACATTTTGATATAATTTATTGGAAACATGTGTTATTTTTCTTGTGAATAATGTGCTTATTTTCGGTGGTTTGTTTGCCAAGAAAATTTATTTTTATTGGTTTGGTTTGTTTTTTGATGATTTGTTTGTCGATTTTCTTTGGTTCGTTTGTTTGCCGGGAAAATTTTTGTTCTTTCTCAGTTCTGTTTGTTTGCCGAAATTTTTTTTGGTATTGTAGTAGGAAAATAAAAGTGTTGATGATTTTATATTTTCAACTGGAAATATGAAAAAAAATATATATATATATATATATATATATTACAATCCATCTTGGTTTCTATTAGAATTCATTTTACATTCCATCGATATTCGTTTTGTATTCTATCATAATCCATTTTACCTTCTTGGATTCTGGTAGAATCCAAAACTTGCATTTTGATTGAATTCATTTTGCACTCCGATAGAATCCGTTTTGCATTCTATCAAAATCCGTTTTGCCTGTTTTGCATTATATTGAAATCCATTTTGCCTTCTCGGAATCTGGTAGAATCCATTTTGCATTTTGATAGAAACCATTATACATTTTGATATAATCCGTTTTGCATTCTATCAGAATCTGGTTTTCTTATTTTGCATTCTATCAAAATCCATTTTATCTTCTCGGATTTTGGTATAATCCATTTTCAATTCTAACAGAATCTTTCTGATTATCGGAGCATGATACGTCCAGCCATCTTTGTTGAAATCCAAAAAATATATATTTTGTCAGAATCCATTTTGGATTCTAATAAAATCTCTACAGTGACCAACATCAACGCCGATGATCGGAGTCGGATACATCCGGTCATCTTTTGTTGAAATATGAAAAAAAAAAATCCAGTGATCGGCGAGCGGCATGATACATCTAGTCATCTTTGTTGAAATATAAAAAAAAAAAATTATGACAACCGACCGGTGAATGGAGTCAGAGAAATATATAAAAAAATATTCCAATAAATAAAAATAAAATAAAATAAAGAGATATGTGTATTTTTGTCTATTTACTATTTTTTATTTAATTATATAATTAAATGTTATTAAATGGTAAAATTATCAACTTTACGCTTATGGATGGCAACATTATAAAGAGATGCCAAATATAGGGCATTCTTGCAAATCTCCCCCTTTTTTTATAAATTACATTAAATTTCGAGACGAATAAAACAAACTCCATAATAATATATTTTTCTTCCGAACAAAATTTAAACTTTTGTACTTTCTAGTTTCGACAGCTCAAACACCTCACCAAACGCACATTTAATTCAACTCAATTCCAACATAAAAAGTTCAATTTCATCCAACATGCTTAGACTTGTTTCATTCTAGTCCTAAACTTTATATTATAGCATCTTACTCCACAGATAAATGGCAATGTCTCAAAAAAAGTTCCTTTTTTTTTTGTCAACTTCGTTAAAATATATATGAAGAATTTTGTAGTGTAATTTGGTTTGGTTTTGTTTTTTGTTTTTCGTTTTTCGTTTTTTTTTTTTTGTTTTTAATACCAATTTCAGGTGTAAAATGTTGAAGAGGCTGTTGCTAGTTGTAGCTGATTGTCCTTCTACATTTCTTTCTTTCTTTACTTATTTATTCGTTTATTTATTTTGGTATATGAAATAAAAGGTCACTTTATCAACCACAAATACAAAAAGTAGAATTAGGAAAAAAAAAAGTTGAGGGGATATGTAGGAGAAACATCAATATAAAGCAGGAAAGCAGGTTTAAACACTTTTGCTTTGGTCCTTTGGCTACAAAGCATCATCAATCTACATTAAACCCTTTAAAAGCAGTGGATTTCAAGAGCATCCGTTCGATGCTGACATCAAAACCACCGGTATAAAACCCGACCAACATTCCACTTGTACCAGCTTTAGTGGATGGTACGCTCACGGTCGTCCGCCATTTTGACTTGCAAGAACTTCGATCAACAGAGACGAGCTCGTTTCTGATCCCGCTCTTGTCGGCAAGAAGACCATACAGAGATCCAAGCCACACAGTATATGCTACATTAACCTAAAAAACATATTAAGCTACATAATAAACACTGAAGTTAAAACACTGATTATCAGCATTTATTTAACATAACGTCCCCGAGATAAGTTCATTCCGGGGGCACGCAAACCCTGTTCTTCAGTAAGGAACAATAATGGATTCAATAAGCTCTTGAAGTGGGGCCAGCTCCTTCTTGTCTATCAGCCCAAATTCCTGTAGATGAAATGTTTAACGTCTAGTTCAATGCGAAAAATGTAAAGCTGATGAAAAGTTGCAAAATACAATAAATACATGAACACGACAAGAAAACGGATGAGTTTAAACCTTATGATGTCAAAATAAACAAGGGAAAGCTCGGTAAATAACTCACATATAATTTAATGTCACACAGATTTTGGCTTTTCAATGCATTTAATGTCACACAGATTTTGGCTTTTCAATGCAATCTTTATCAACGTTTCTGATGACTGGCTTCTTCTAGTTTCGTGTCTTTTTAGTGTTCGCAGAAGACAGGAAAGAAACAAGCGGACTTATAGCTTGTTTAGTAGGAGGTGGAGGGGTGACGGGGTTAGTGAAAGGATTTTGAGACCCAAGGTCGTTTGGTAAAAGAAAAAAGAGGAGGGAATGGATTGGGTTAGGGATTCCGAATCTTCAAAGAACCCCAATTCACAATAAAAGATAATTGTCATCTCTTTCCTCTCCATTTTCCTTCCCTAGATTATATACCTTTCTTTCCTTCCTATTTTCTTCAGAGCTAACTTATTCACTTTTACTACATTTTGTTTGCGTATAATTTAACGTCACACAGATTTTGGCTTTTCAATGCAATCTTTATCAATGTTTCTGATGACTGGCTTCTTCTAGTTTCGTGTCTTTTTAGTGTTCGCAGAAGACAGGAAAGAAACAAGCGGACTTATAGCTTGTTTAGTAGGAGGGGGAGGGGTGACGGGGTTAGTGAAAGGATTTTGAGACCCAAGGTCGTTTGGTAAAAGAAAAAAGAGGAGGGAATGGATTGGGTTAGGAATTCCGAATCTTCAAAGAACCCCAATTCACAATAAAAGATAATTGTCATCTCTTTCCTCTCCATTTTCCTTCCCTAGATTATATACCTTTCTTTCCTCCCTATTTTCTTCAGAGCTAACTTATTCACTTTTACTACATTTTGTTTGCGTCTTGCTTACTAGCACTCACTTCTGTTTTGGGGGTTCTCTACTTACAAAAGTTTTGTGCAAATGAGGTATGCCGCTAAATCACTTTTTTGTAAGGTTATTATCAAGTAATGGCAACTTAAACCGCTGATTAAAGCACAATAATATTAACACACGTATGAAGTCCACAAGTACTCTGAATGACAAAAGAAAGAGGTGGGGTACGGAAATCAAAAGAATACGTGCTCAAAGTAGTGGAATTTAGTTAGAAGCATAGATGATTAAGTAAATGTCGGTACAACATTAAGAGCTAGGTTTAACAAAAATGAAAGGAGTATTCAAACAAGTCAATCCAATGTAAGAGCACTCATATGGAGAGAGAACTTACACAGGTAAAAAGTATGAAATGCTTGAAGCAAGTATTTAGATGAGCCTCCTCCTTCAGACTCACTATCTTTTGAAAGTGAGAGTGATATATGTGGGCATATACACGGAAAAGTCGTTTGAATATTGTCTTCACGACTTCCCTGAAGTTGGGGGGAAATGGGGTACCTAGTATAAAAGTTGACGTACTTAAATCATAACATGAGGAAGAAATAGGAGATAAACAGATAAACAAATAAGATAGAACAGTAATTAATACCAAGTCTCTGAGGAAAAATGGATTCATCATCAAGTTGAGATTCGATCCAGTCCATCAAATATTCAACATATTTTGGAGCTGAAACCTCTATAGGCTTCTTGATCTGTACACCGTCTGCCCATCTATACTCATACCTGTAAAGTTTAACGATCAATAGATGAGGGATTCTACAAAATACTTAACATTACGAACAAAATCAAAACAAGTCAATTTCATGCTGGTTCAACCTAATTAGACCATCAAAATAACTTTAAAAAAATCACATAATTGCATTCTTGCAACTGATCCCAATAGAAAAAAAAAATGAAAAGACTTAAAAGGCTAAAGCTGTTTGTGTAGTATGCTTACTTAGGGCCAGCAGTCATCGTCGGACAATTCTCAGGAGTGCAGAACTCTGTGAGAGTGCCATAAAGCAAATTCACCTGATTGAAGAAATCTACAGCTGAAATTCAAAAAATCCAACAAGCACTATTCAGAAATATATAATCCACAAAGTTGGTTGCCGAAAGGAGTAAATAAATTGAGGAAAAAGATATTATCATGCGTCAACTAAGTAAAGAACACCACGTAAATAACCATAGTAAACCAAAGGGACAAGTCAAGCAGGGAATAAGGAGAGTAGAGGGAGAGAGATATAGAGAGATACTGTTGACAGCAAGCCACTCATTGAAGTCCTCCCCGGTGGGGAGTTTTACCGCTTCCCTAAGATTTCCACTTCCCAATGTGGCATCAATGTGCTTCCTAAGCTGAGCTCCCTGCACCAAGATAAGACGACAATGTTAGCAATGAATTAGGCCTGGAATTCTTGAGTAGAAGCAAACACTTCAACTATCAATTCTTGTAGCTATAATGAAACAAATGACTAAACACTATCAACTAGAAAATGGTGTTTCACTGTTTCTTAATATCAGTGATGAAGCACCAGATTTTGCAATTTTGACACAAACAGATAGCAACAAATAGATGTGTGAAGTGTGCATAATATATTAAATTCTATCCAAGAGAGGGTCAGAGATTGCATGATATATAGAGGATTTTACCTTGCTGCCAGATGGTGCACTCTTTTTGGGTCGAAATGTTCTTTGGTTTCTGCTCAAACAATTCCAAAACAAGACAAGTCAACAAAAATATAGACCGCAATTTTCCTTCAGGCATCAAAATTCGAGAAAAGAACAAAAAACAAAGTCAAAGTGAGAGGTCAAGAACAAAAACTACAGAAATTTGGATCAAATTGAGTTCCAAATCCCAGGGTAAGCATCACCCTGAAGCAGCATTCTACAAGCATACACGCTATACAATGTTCTCCATTTTATAATTTTGCTCTGCATAACAGTCCCTTCGTGTTATGATAAACGTCTCTCACCCTCAAATTCTAACTTAGTCATGGACCATATCACTTATGTTTCTCACGATTAATCAGTCTCCTAGGAAAATTGCAGATAATTTAAACATTTTACTCTCTCCATTTATTTCATGCAATCGCTACCTTACCACCCGAATATCACCAATTACCGGTGTCTCTTTGGAAATCCAATGTATCCATAGACTTCTCTAACAAATTCAAGTTCCAAACACTAATGAGCAAAGCGAATTTGTAAAGACAGAGGCTGTCTGGAAGTGCTTCTTAGAATATGCTCTTGGTTTCTTGAATCCGAAAGCTCTGCTTCTAGGAGTGTTATGGATAATTTCTCAAAAAGCTTCTGGTCCAAGCCACAAAATGTGACATCTTACAAACCTCTTCTAAAAGACTTTGAAACTTCTAACATTTTTATCGCTATTTAGAAAATTCGAATATCATTTCTGACTCATTAGGCACTATCAAAAATGTTGTTCCAAATACTAGAAAAAGTCACAGACTTTGATGGTTTACTTCTCTTCTACCGCCTAAAAGCATAAGCAAAAGCACGAGAATGCGAAACAAGCTGCCACCGGCAACACTAACATGCAATTATACACAAATCTAAATCTTCCTCGTCTACATTCTTAATTTCAATTGCATGTACACATCTCCTACTCTCTTCTTCTATGACTATTTCCTTAACTAGATCAAAGCAAGACCCTTTTTTCAACTTCTTCAAAAACAGCTGAGAAAAAACAATAGAACCATAACTCCAAGTAAATATTGAAAATAGTTATCAACTTCATGCATCAACAAACTACAGAAAACCAATAATTCACTCCCAAACAAAGTAGTATAACAACAAGTTGAAGATTTTTCCATTAAAGAACAACAGAAAAAATAATCGATTTAAAAAAAAAACGAAACCCAGTTGAGAATAATCAAAACCCAGAAACCCAAATGGCGAAATAAACTCGTAATTAAAAGATCAATAGAAAAAGCCACAAAGATCCCGAAGATCAGAATTTATTTATTTATTTATTTTCTGGATCACGGGAAAAAGATTACCCAAATCCAGAATTCTAACACTGTAACTGATCTTGCAAAATCGTGTAATCACAAGATTCAGCATCAAAAAATTGCAAAATGTCAGGATCAGCAAACGAGAAGTGGGAAATAGAAAATTAAAGCAAAGTTTCAACTGTTTTGGTGCTATATCAGATATTTACAATAAAAAAAATGGACATAAAAATTGTTGCTTGCCTGCCCAAACCGAAGAGACTCATGGCTAGCGCGCGAGGAGAGAAGAGAGAGAGAGAGAGAGGGGAGAGAGGGGGATATTGGACCGTTTTCTGACGCTTATTTCTTCTTTCCTTCTTTCTTCGGTTGCTTATCTGGGTTCCAAAATAAAAATAAAAAATAAAAATAATAAAAAAATAAAAAAAAATAAAAAGAGGAAACTTCCCTTCTTGGAGGCACGTGAGAGGCACGTTAGGGGTGGTTTTAGCTTTGGGTAATTTGGGTATACGACAAGTCGTATTTGGATTTATGTTTTTTTGTTTTTCCTCTTTTCGTGGAAAAAATGATGGTTGTTTGATGTTTGGTTGATTCGTTGGGTATTAAAGAATGGAATAAAGGGGAAATGATTTTGGTGTAGAGGAAGGAAGGTGGAATTTAGCAAGAAAATATATCAAAGAATGTAGGATTGGGAAAGAAATGATGTGAATCCAACTTTTAATAAGATATAGTGTTATGATGCGATTATCATAGGATAATATTGCACGATTATTGATTGTTTCATTGATTTCAAATATTTTGTGAGGTGATTGTCATTGTTACAATCTAAGATGCGGAACTTTTGAAATTAAAAATAAAAATTGGAAGGTTGGAAGATTTATATGGAGGTAAAGATTCGCATCTTTAATCACAAGTCAAAGTTTTTAGGACCTATGATATTTATGCCTCCTCAACTTTTTCTTGCCTTTTAATTTCTATAATTTAGTCTATGAAAAAAATAGTTGTAAGCATTGCACTCAACTAATTGTTTGCTTGTCCCAAATTTATCAATGCTTAAATCCTAAACCGCAATACTGACGTCATATAATGCTGGTGTGATTTAGTATGAGGGACGAAATTAGGAATTTATTTAAGGAATTTTAAATTAGGTCAAATCTTAAACAAAATCAGAAATATAATAAACATTAAAATTTAAAGGGCATTTTTACTCCAAAAAAAAAAAGGGCTTTCTTAAAAATTAATAAATAAATAAATAAACCTAGAGAAAAGAGAATGAGGAAAGTTTTTTTTTTTTTTAATTTTAATAAAATTTCAATGGGTCATCTTGGATTTGAGCAATGGTGACGTGGGAGGAGAAGAAGGAAAAGGAAGAAAAGCTTCTTAAAATGTCGTTTGAGCAAGTTTTAATTGAACCTTATATTTTGTCGTTTTATGCTTTAGCTATTTGGTTGTCGTTTTGTTTAGGGAATTTGCTATTCGTTTTTGCCTTTAGTATTTCAGTTGTTTTTTTGTAGGAAAAAAAAAAAAAATCTGAGGGTGGTCTCATTATTTTCAGGATTTTCAATCTCACTTCCCTAGATATGGCAGAGACATGTTCTTTATACTAGTTTTTCTAAGTCGTTCACCTGAGACCTACCCTATTATTACCAAACCAAGCTTCAACAGCCGAAACTAGAGTGGGACCTAAGGAGAAGCAGTGGGAATCGAACCCGGATGGATGAAAATGAGATGCCTACCAAAAGCTTTCCACCTCTTTGTCATTCCATCCACCACTGTGGGTGTTAATATTTCAATTGTTACTAGTCATGAAACACAACATTTGGTTATTAGTTAGGGCCACATATAATGCTTTCGTATAATATACGGTAGCCTTTTGAGATTATATTTTGGGAATTTTGTATTGAATCATACAAAGGTGTGTCTCTTTGAACTTGAAGCTCGTTCGATCATGAATTTGGCTTAATCTTCTCTTATGATATATCATATGGTGACTTTATCTTTGTTTAGTATGATTACACACAATTTTTTGACCATAGTTAAAAAAAATTATTTAAACGCACTTGTAGTTTGATGAAAATTATTCGTAACTAACTGTCCAAGCCACATGTGTTGCCATTTTCAAGTAATTCAAAACAAAAGTTTAATCGCAAATTTCTAAGTTTAAAAATCATAACAAAAAGTAAAATAATGCTTGAAATAGGAATGATATTAGAGTGCAAAATAAAATAACATATCAAATATGTAATTTTCATCTTATGTCAAATATTAAAGTGACGAGAATATTTATAAACTTAGATTAATGAAAAGTTTATGCTAAGAATTGTAATTTTTTTTCTATCAGTATGTATTGCACAATGTAATATTTCTCTATTAGTATTTATAAACTACTATTTCAATTTAGTTGTTTAATTAGCTTTTTAACCTAATCTAGGACTAAAAACAGTATATATTGTGCAATGTAAATTTAGATTAACCAAATACAATAATATTTGTACGTAAAAATACAGTTCTTATCATAAATTTTGAAAGTGAGTTTTTACTATAGGACTTTCTATTTTGTAATATCCATAATAACTATTTTTTAAGTGTTAGATTAGTTTTTTAAACAATTTGATTTATAAATATTTACGTTAAAAATTTGCGGTTCCTGATTATAAGCGCTCCAATTATAGATCATAACATTAAAAAATTAATCAAATAATTAAAATAACAATTTCTACAATATAAATCATTCATGAAAATGTACATAACCGATAAACATTTAACGTTTAAGTAATTTGTGAATGTCACATTTATCCTATATTCCTAATTATCATTCCCTTTCTAGTAAATTCTATGTTATTAAACACTCCATTTAAATATCCTATGTCAAATATTTATTTAGTATATATGTTTGACACTCCATTTTAAACTTATTTTTTAAACTTTGTAATCCTGTATTGTATTATAGTTATTAATTTTATAAAAACTTGAATTTAATCTATAATTCAAACAAGCCTTATCACGTGTTAAAATACTTTTTATTATTTATTCTAATGGCAAAAAAAAAGAAAAAAAAAAGAAAAAAGAAAATTAGACTGAGTGACATTTTTTTAGTTATCTAATATAATTTATGGCACATTTTTTTATTTAGAAAAATGATTGTTTGTCATTTTTTAAATTTGATCAATCAGGGATTGACTGACTAATAGTCAACCAATGATTGACTATGAAAATCGGTGATTGACTATGAAAACTGGTGACTGACTAGTGGTCAATCAGTGGTTGACTATGAAATTAGGTGATTTACATTATGATTAATCAGTAATTGACCGTAAGTCAATCACTAATTAACTATTACGTGGTCAATCAGTGATCGACCATTTAATAAAATTGATTAATCATTTTAAAAAAAAATGACTTTTTAACTAATTTTTAAAACTTCGACAATTTATTAAAAAAATTTCTTAAAAAAAAAGACTATTTAGTTATAAATCCCTTTTAGTTATTAGTTTTACAAAAACTTGAATTTAATCTATAATCCAATCAAGCCTTATCCCGAGTATTTTATTTTTTTTTTTGAAAGGGGAAATTTTATTTCACAAGAAACAAAATACATAAGACACAAATGACCCTAAATACAAAGGAATTCGACCTCAAGTCAAATGTTGATCCACCAATAAAGACCAAAATAGCACATGGGTGATACAAGTATGAGACTCAAACAAGAGAATACCCGCTAAATACATAAACTTCGAGCTTGACCATTGTTCGTTAAACAACACCAAAACAGTTGATGGACTAGCCCAGTCAACCGAGACCAATTCTCACATAACAGAGGCACTCACACCACATCATTCGATAACAAATGGATGTGAGACACAAGCAAAGGACATTACCTTCATTATTAACAAAGCAAAAATATCAGAGTAAATAAAAAAAAACACACAAAAAGAGCAGAAAACATCAACACCTTTATTATAACAAAAAAAAAAAAAAGATTCACCAGTTGCAAATCAGCAACCGTCAAACGAAAACCAGATTTGAATGGAGCCACCTCAGAAGAACAACCCACCTCTAAAACAGGGTAGATCTGCTCCAATGGATACACCGTTTTACACACAATCACCATCACAAAAAAGTTGACGTCGAGATGAGTTTAGGAACTAAACTTGGGAGAAAGAGAAGGAGAGGAGAAAGGGAAACAACACCTTCAATGCAAATGTGAAAGTAATCCCTTTCCTTGTCACGAGTTAAGATACTCTTTTAATATTTATTCTAGTGGCAAAAAAAAAAAAAAAAAAAAAGAAGTCAATTCTACAATAGGCACACCTTAATTTACCCCATCAATGAGGTAAATTTTTTTTACCACCATATTGATTTTGATGGTTGAGATTTAAAAGGAACACCAATTAAACATAGAGCCTAGCACACCTGATTATCAATTAAAAACATTTCGAAAAAGTGAAAAAAAAAAAAAACACTAAACTCCGGCTGCCTCCCCACCGGCAGATCCCTTTACCTACACCCCACCACCACAGCCAAAAAAACTTCTCCGCTAGAAAACAAAAAAAAAGAAAATTAAAATCTCCCTTCTTCCAGATACCACCGGCCCGGCGAAGGAAGGCAGGAGCGTCGGAGATGTCGGAGGCCGCCGTCTTTTGGCCGAAGAGGGATCACCGGCGTCTTTTCTCTGCCGTGAGATTCGAATGTCGAGCTCGCCGGTGGTTGCGAGCATTGCTCACCCGTACAGATCGGCGGAAGGGAGAGGCTCCGGCGAGCCAGTGACTTCTCCGGCGAAGGAAGGCTCCTCAGAAGTGGCAGAATCGCCGGCGTTTGGGCTGAGGAGAAGCCACCCGACTCCCGCCTCTACTCCCACCTCCGCCGCTCATTCTCCTATTCCTCAGTCACCCACGAGTTTTTCAGATCTGCCGTCGGCTAGGAGGCCATATGGTCACGATGATCCAACCCACCGTCGCGACCCGACGCATACGCGAGTGTGATCCAACTCTTAACCACTGCGAGCTGTCCGGCGACGCTCGCGACAGCGTCGTCGAAGCCAACTGCAAGTTGCAAGGGCACACCCACCATGAACGGCGGCGAAAACAAGAATCCAACCCAACCTCACTTTGAACGGCGACGACACGATTCAGACCGGATCTGACCACTTTGCGAGCTAACCGGCGTCAACCACATGGCGAGCTCGGATCTCCGTCGCCAGTGTTGACTCCGCCGCCGCCAGTCCCTCCCACCGCCTCGCAGCTTTTTTCGGCCCGGCGAACCACTGTCGTTAATGGGGAATGAATTTTTGGAAGAAGGGGAATGAATTCTTTTTTTTTTTTTTTAAGTGTAATCACATGTAAAAGAACCACACCAATTTTAGTGCACTTTTTCGATCTACACCATTGAAGTGAGATCCAACGATCAAAAGTTTATACACATCAATGAGGTAAAACTACAGAATTCTTAAAAAAAAAAACAAAAAAGAGGTTGACCAATGGCGAGAAGACAGCTGTGTTTGCCTAAGCCACATACATTCTCTGTTTGGGACAGTCGTCCCCATCTGAAAATCTGACGGCCACGAATCTTCTCCGCTAAACATGACACCGGCTTCATCCACACACCACCAGCCCAGCTTCACTTCCCCCCACTCGTTTTCCTACGTTGCTTCACTTCACTTCTCTTGGAATCCCAGCATCCTCCAGAAAAATTTAAACAAAAAAACCCATTTCAACAAAGAGTGAAGCAAAATTTAAGTGAAGAGGAAGGGAATACTGTCTATACGACTACAGGCTAAAGTGTTTGGTATTTACAATGCTGTTCTTGTTTTCTTGTTGTCATTTTAATGCCTCTTTTTTTTTTTTTAATTATTATTCTGGTTGTTTCCGTCGCTGTAATGGTGTAACATACCCTTTTCCGTGTTTGGTTCATCCTGTTTTCTTGGTTTGTTTCGTTTGCTTTACAATTTTCTTGGTTCCTTTCCCTGGAAATCTCATTTAATGCAACAGTTAAAATTGTTTGGTTTGTTCGAAAATCTGAAAAATAACATTAGATATATGTGTATATGTATTTATGACAAAGCTTTGTTTCGTTTTAGGACTTTTAGGAACAAAATGAGAATAACTGAAATTTATTCATTGATAAATCTTATATATATACATATATAGCACCCTTTTGCTGATGAAGAACCCGTTTTACACAAGTAATTATTTGTGAATATGTCAAGTACCTATGATATGTTTCCTTTGCCAAGAATTGATTTTTGTTGATGAACTCTATGGAAGGAGATAGTTTAGCGGTTATTTTAGATTCTATGAAGATGACAATATTATAACTCTATGTTCTTGTTATAATGCTTAAAACTTATTTTGATATGAGTTATGAAATGAGTGACGTGCTAATAGACTGCAAAACATCACGTAATACGTCAAGTTTTCGGTTCTGCAATTTAAGATCTTTTGCCTTTTCTTTTTGATGTACCATGTATGTTGGAGCCTGTAAGGAAAAATTGTTAAGCTTTTAGAAATTGAAAACCAAGAAGCTAATCTATTATAACAGAGTACCAATGGAACGGCTAATTGGCCATCTACTAAGTTGCGGGCGGGATTCTATTGGCAGAATAGGCTGGGGCATGGAATTAGTACTTTTTTTTTTTTTTTTTTTACTGTGTTAAATCTGCGGAATGCTGACCCTGCTGCTTTTCTTAGCTTATATAGCAGCTTTCAGAAATAATTTGTCAGCCGTCTTCTACCTTTTGTTGATAATGATACCTTTGTGTTGAAATTCGATATGATCTGTTTTTTCACTAGGTGATACCAGGTCAAGCCAAGACTTGCTTCTTTTTTATGTAAGTATGGATCAAATGAAGCACCTTATGCTATCATGTTGGTTAAGTGCTAAGTAGGTAGGCAGATAGTTGACTAGGTGGTGAAGTGATTGGAGTTTTTTGTAAGGTAATTCAACACTCGTAATCTGTTATGAGTAATCAAACGTGATATGAACACGCAATTCTATTATGTCAAGGGAGTGAAGGTGAGGTTTTTTTGTCGTTATTTGAAGAAATGGAGGTGCTAAGATATGAATTTTCAAGTTAGTTTACCTTTATGGTTTTACCAATTGGTGGGAGTGTTTCTCTTCCTAAACTTTTCGGGTACAAATTTCTACGAGATTGGTGTTCTTTTTCTTTTCTGCTTAAATTCTTACCGTGGTTGATGATCCAGATTATGCTTCCTTCGATTACACACACACACACACACACACACACATATATATATGTATATGTACATGCTCTCACACATGTATGTATCTTAATTTGGTTGATGAAGAATTTCTTGGTCATCTTTGATCCCAGGTCATAATGATAATAAAAGGGGTGTTCAAAAGATATCAAAGATGGAATCCTGTGCATCCAACATATGGAGCATTTTGGGGTTTGGGAATAGGGATTGGTTGTGGAGTTGGGTGGGGTCCCGGTTTTGGCCCTGAAGTGATCGGTTATGTTGGAGCGGGCTGTGGTGTTGGATTTAGCGTGGGCTTCACTACAGCTGGTTTTGGTATTGGTCTACCTGCAAATTATCTCTTCGGAGTTCCCTACAATGGTAGACTTTTTATTTTTCAGTTCAAATATTTTTTAAGCAGTATGATTTCCGTGGTGATCTGAAAGCTAGGAAGATTTTCCGTTTTTAACACGATTAGATAGCAAATGTTTGGTGGTTTGGATGTTTGCTTTTCTTTTCCAAGTGAAGTCCATATTTCGTAGTCTTGAGTGCTCGAAATGTATTCTTTTACAGCTTTTATGGCAACTCGAAGTGGTGTATTGGACATTGCCAAATCGAATCGTTTCCTTTCCTCAAAGAATGTTGCAGGAGATGGCTGGAGTATAACTCTACCACACGTCTCGGATCTGCAAAGAGAAGCTAGTGAAAGACTCGCTAGTTTTAAGCCAAAAGTGCTCTTGGAAGAAGGATTACGTTCATATGATATGAAGAGCCTGCTGCCTCTCCACGGTAACTCTGTGTGGGAAAGTGTTGGGGAATTTCACAAAAAATTATTCCGTGGTGACAAAGGTATGCTGAGATAAACTACTTATAGTTGGGTCTCTGAAACAACTGTTACTGCTTGAACTTGTGTGATATTTTCTATGACTTATATCCTTGTGTGCATATTATGTTTTTTTCTGTTGTTTAAATAAAGTGCCTGGGCTTGTAGCTGAATTTGGCATGTGACTGAGGAAATCCGAGGGTTTTATTTTTTATTTTTTTATTTTTAAGAAAAAACCAGAAGAAATTGTTGATGGCAACCCAAAGAAGATTTTGAAGGCTGGTTCTAATAAGAGCAAATTAAAGTACAATAGTTAAGAAATTCAGGTATTCGGCCAAAACTGAAAAAGTTAAGAAAGTTGGGTGCTATTTGGTATAATGTACGAGATTAAAAGCATTGTTTTTTTAGGCCTTGTTTGATCCCAAATATTGGCTCAAGTTAGGGAACCTTTGGTACTTCAAAATTTTCGTTCTACTTTTCTTCATTGATTAAAAACATCCTTACAAGTCACAACACGTGTTTGATGCAAATTGAGAAATAATTTTTCTTCATTGATGTCAATAATACAGACTGAGTTAGCTATATATAACAACCCTAGCAAAAGAAAAAGAAAACTAACTAGTCTATATCGGATCCCATGATTTATAGGATATTCTAACAAAATAGGAAACTAACCAAATCAGCCTAATTCTTGAGATACAAATTGCTACAAAATCTCCTAAACAGGCAACTATACACGTTTTTTCCGACACTCCCCCTCAAGCTGGTGAATAGGTATTCTCCATTCCCAGCTTGGATACAAAACTCTGAAACATTGAACTACTTAACCCCTTAGTAAGTACATCCGCAAGTTGGCCATGTGTAGACACGTATGGTGTACAAATCAACCCGCTCTCCAATTTCTCCTTGATAAAGTGTCTGTCGATTTCGATGTGCTTCGTTTGATCATGTTGTACCTGGTTGTGAGCTATGCTAATTGCAGACTTATTATCACAATAGAGTCTCATTGGGCCAACCCACTTAAGTCTTCTAAGATGATCTTCAACCAAAGTAGTTCACACACGCCTTGAGCCATTGCTTGGAATTCTACCTCTGCACTAGACCATGATACCACATTTTGTTTCTTACTCCTCCATGTTACGAGATTACCACCAAGAAAGGTGCAATATCCGGAGGTTGACCTTCTGTCAACTATTGACCCAGCATAATCGGCATCCGTGTATGCCTCAAGTACCAAACCTCAGTTCCTTTTGAACAAAATTTCCTTTCCTGGTGTCCTTTTGAGATACTGTAACACTCGGTACGCTGCATGTAGATGAACTTCCTTTGGGCTATGCATGAACTGGCTAATCACACTCAAAGCGTACACTATGTCTGGTCGTGTACGATACAGATAAACGAGTCTTCCTATCAGGTGCTGATACATTTCCCTATCTATTGCAATGTCCTCCTCTGCCTTTCCAAGTCTAAGATTCGGGTCTATTGGAGTACTTGCTGGTTTGCATGCTGTCTTACCTGTTTCTTTGAGAAGATCCGTAACATACTTCTGTTGGGAGATAAAAATGCCCTACCTAGAGTGAGCCATCTTGATTCCAAGAAAATATTTCAGCCTCCCTAACGCTTTGATCTCAAACTCCTTAACCAAACACTGACTTAGAGACTGTCTCTCCTTATCATCATTTCCGGTCACTATTATGTCATCAATATATACCAAGAGTGCTGTGACTCCCCCTGAAGGTGAGTGTTTAATGAACAACGTGTGATCTCCTTGGCTTTGTCTATACCCCATGGCAATCATAACTCTTGCAAATCTGCCAAACCATGCCCGTGGTGATTGCTTAAGTCCATACAAGGCTTTCTTTAATTTACACACAATATGAGCAGCCAAATTATTCGCATAACCTGGTAGGACCTCCATATAAATCTCTTCCTCTAGTTCTCAGTGCAAAAATGCATTCTTGACATCAAACTGCTGCAACTCCCAACCATAATTAGCTGCTAATGACAATAGGATTCTAACAGTATTCATCTTCGCAACTGGAGCAAAAGTCTCTAAGTAATCAATCCCATGGATTTGAGTATAGCCCTTGGCTACCAACCTTGCCTTGTATCTCTCTATCCATCCATTGGCTCTATACTTCACTGTATAGACCCATTTACAACCCACGGGTTTCTTTTCTGCTGGCAACTTCACCAACTCCCAAGTTTTGTTCTTCTCCAATGCCTCCATCTCCACATTCATAGCTTGTTTCCATTTCTCATTGGACAAAGCCTCGGATAAGTTGGTAGGGATGGCAATGGTGTTTAAGCTAACAAAGAAGGCTCTATGAGATGGTGAAAAATGTTTAAAGGACAGAAAATGTGCAAGAGGATATAAAGGTCGTTTTGTGCATTCTCTAGTCCCTTTCCTTACAGCAATGGGAAGATTTTGGTCATTTTTGCTCGCATTAGATTTAGTTTCAGCTTGCAATGAAGGATTAGAAAATGTTACCTCATTCTCAGGATCTTGGTTGGATTCTCGGACTTGCACAGATTCAGGGGCAGTTGTCTTCTTCCTTGAAAACACCTTACATTTGCCAAATCTCACATTCTCAATAGCAGAGTTGGAATTTTCTTGGGGATATTTTTGAATTTCAGGTACGGGTTCAGATACAGGATTTTCAGGAATTTCAGGCACGAACTCGAATTCAGGCTCAGACGACACAGACACAGGACTCGGCACAGTGGAACGCGACGTCGGCATAGTGGAACGAGGCGTAGGAACTGGTTTAGACATGGGAAGTGACGATAGATGAAGTAAGAAATCCCCGTCCTTATCTTCAATTATTGAATTCTCCCCCTGAAGATAAGGTGTGGTGAAGTAAGGCTCTTGTTCATTGAAAGTAACATCCACTGAGACATAGAACTTCTTTGATGGAGGGTGGTAACACTTATACGCTTTTTGAGTTGAAGAATAACCTACAAAGACACATTTTAACGCCCTTGGATCTAACTTCCCTCTATTTTGACTATGGATATGGACAAATGACACGCACCTAAATATCCTAGGGATAAGATTATTTGTAGTGTGTAGGTCTGGATAGAATGTTGGGAGTGTTTCCATTGTACTTTTGAATTCCAAGACTCTAGAAGGCAAACAATTTATAAGATGAACGGCTGTAAGAACTGCTTCCCCCCAGAAAGACTTAGGCACATTTTTCTGGAACAAGAAGGCTCGGGTTGACTTAAGAAGGTGGCCATTTTTTCTTTCTGCTACTCCGTTTTGCTGTGGTGTATTGGCACAAGATGACTCATGTACTATCCCTTCCTTTTGAAAGTATGGAGTTAAGACCTGATTGAAATAATCTCTGGCATTATCCGACCTAAACCTTTTGACATTGAACCCCAAATTGATTCTTAATCATGGAACAAAAATTTGGAAGAACAGTACTGATATCAGATTTATGTTTAAGCAGAAAAAGCCAAGTAACACGAGTACAATCGTCAATGAACGACACAAACCATCTTGCCCCAGAAACATTAGGAAATAGTAGAAGGACCCAAATATCACTGTGAATGAGATAAAAAGGAATAGAGCTTCTTTTATTACTAATTGGAAAAGGTACTCGTTGTGTTTAGCAAGTTCGCACACATCACAATGAAAATTATCAACATCTAGACCTTGAAATAAAGAAGGAAACATAATTTTAATGACCCTAACGACGGATGTCCAAGTCGGAGATGGTGAAGCCAAACTCTCTCTTTATTGGATGAACAAAGCTCTGAAACAAAAGAATGAGGTAATTTGCCCTTGGTATTGCTTGATTGGCTCGGTGCTTCAAGGTAGTAGAGCCCATCCCGTTCTCTAGCATGTCCAATCATCTTCCCCAAATCCTTGTCCTGAAATACACAATAACTATGATGTAAAATCACATTGCAACGTAAATCTTGAGTAAGCTTTTGGATAGAGACAAGGTTTGTGGACAATCTAGGAACATGAAGAACATTTTTTAGGGTCAGTGATTGGCTTATTTTAACATCTCCTACACCTGCTACAGTGGTTAAAGAACCATCGGCTGTGGCTATTTTCCTACTGCTTGTACATGGGGAGTATGTGGAAAAGACATTCGGTGAGTGGGTCATATGGTCGGTAGCTCCTGAATCCATGATCCATAAGTTGGCAAAGGTTGTACCCGAGGCATTTAACCCAATAGAGGACGAAAACTCACCTGAATACGCCAATGAACAGGTACCTGAAGGTTTGTCAAGGTTGCCAAAGAGAGATCTCACCCTCTCGACCTCTTCTTGGATGAGATCGCCTACTTCCTTTGGTGCTGCTTCATTCTGCTGTACCGCGTCAACATGGGCCTGACCATTTGCAACCTCCGACATCCTCCACGAAAAAACCCGATCTCTTAGGCAATTAAGGCAGATCGCTAAACAAAAAACACCAGCAATGAAGGCTAGCAGGAGTCACAAAACTGCCGGCGATAAAGACCGAGCAATCAAAAAATTCTTCCTAGAAAATTCAAAGCCTTAAGGCTCTGATACCATGATGCAAATTGAGAAACAATTTTTGTGGAAGAATTTTTCTTCATTGATGTCAATAATATAGACTGAGTTAGCTATATATAACAACCCTAGCAAAAGAAAAAGGAAACTAACTAGTCTATATCAGATCCTATGATTTATGGGATATTCAATCAAAATAGGAAACTAACCAAATCAGCCTAATTCTAGGGATACAAACTGTTGCAAAATCTCCTAAACAGGCAACTATACACGTTTTTTCCGACAGTGTTTAACTAATGGCATTGGCGACGAGCTTCCTTTGATGGCAGTGTTTTGAGTGATATAGGAACATCAATTTATGTTCATAAGCAAATGAGATTTTCTAAACGTGACTGCGAATTATTTTTTCTTCTTATGCTCTCATGAAACTGTAGGGAAAACGATACATAACCAATGTCATTAAGGCATTGTTTGGTTTATGAAAATAATATGGATTCGATGCTTTATTTGTCTTTGTGATATGGTTCTCGTCCCATTTTTTCCGTCAGCTATTCGTATTGCATTTCTATCGAACTCCTTTATCACAAGACATATTTGTAATTTTAATCCCCTGCTTCTGTTTTCACTTGTCTTTGGTCCGCTAATGAAACGGAACAAACTAATAAGATGAATCTCCCATTTTCGCAGGTTCCCAAGATTAACACCGTTCGAAAGCCCGATCTTCTTGTCTGGTGCAGAATATGGTGAGATCTGAGTACTATTCTCATATACTTTTCTCATAAGAGCGAGAGATTTTGTTTCGTGCTAAAGATTTTGTATAGTTGGCCAATTCTAGTGCATTTACTTTAGCAACCAAAGAGATTTCCATGTAACCACTAGAGAGAACTCCATGTTTATAGTTTATAGAAAGGAAAATGTTTAATGCTGAGATGAGTGTCTTCTTTAACTTGTGCGAACTCCTAATATGAATAACGCTTGGGATCGCAACTTTTATCCCGACATTTTAATACTAATGAATGGTATGTGAGTCGCCATATTGATAGGTGTTTAAAAAATTGGAATAAAAGTTAGGATCCTTTTCACTACTTGTCTTGCTATCCGGTGCTTATATTGGAACGTTTATCTCTTTCCTTTTTCTACATGCACAAATCTCTCTTATTAGAGGCGTCAACAACCTAACGCCACCTTCTGTTTCGAAAACAAAAGCTCCTTCACATCCCTAGATGGGAGTATGGGAATCACCCGCCACCCGAGGTGCCGGCGAGAGCAAATGCCGGCTCTATTAAGATAGATTTGGAATCACATTTTTCTGTCTCCCGCCATCCGTGGTGCCGGCGAGAGCAAATGCCGGCTCTATTAAGATAGATTTGGAATCACATTTTTCTGTTAGCTTCTCTAATTTGTTTATGAAAGATTTGGAATCACATTTTTCTGTTAGCTTCTTCTCTGTTAGCTTCTCTAATTTGTTTATGAATTAGAATGGGAGAGCTAGAAGCTGATGTTTATATGGATGATGTCTGAGAATTCAATAGAAACGAGCTAATTAATATGGTATACTAGTAGTATACCATGATCACATTAAGATTGTCCTTATTATCACTACAACAAGATGGGAAATTTTTTTCGTTATAAATTTGATTTTTTTTTTTTAAATAAAAAAAGGGGTATCCAGGACGAGAACCAAATTAACTCCACGAGATTTGTTTTTGTTTGAAGTCATTTTTAAGTACCCCTTTTAAAATATGTCTATAAAGTAACTTATTTGTAAATTTGAACGGATTTTGAATTTCAATGATTTTCCTTTTCACAACTTCCCTTCCACAATCTGCACTGGCCTTCCAGATAATTTTTTTTTTTAATCTTTAATGACTGAAATGCTTCAAATTTTGATTTATTAGTATGTTTTTTTAGGAAAAAAAATTCAGTCCCTTATTTTATGGATGCATGATTTATGGATTTTTTTATTTTTTGGAAGTTCGGTTTCTAAATTGATTAGATATTTTCAGTTATTTTATTCTATTTTTAAGAGAAGAATATTTTTGTTTGAATGTTATTTACATTTTGGCAACTTCGTTTTTTTTTTTTTAAATTAACGAACAAATGCTTTTGTTTGTTTTTCTTCTTCTTCTTCTTTAATTTTTTTTTTTAAACTTGTTGTGTTGTTTGTTTAATTTCATGAAATTAGTTTTTAAGATATTTTTTTTCTTTTAATTCTTTGAAACCAAGTTTTTTATTCCTGGGTTTTAATATTATCACTTATTCTCACAATCCAAATTTATATTTATATGTACTTGGTCTATATCAAAATGACAAAAATACTCTGTACAAATAGTTTGTGTGGTGGATATTGTTTGGTGCTACTTATTTCATCATATTATAATGACCAGAAAGTTTATAAAAATAATTTTATGATAATATAATAATGATCATATCATTACGGTTTACATACATTATACTTCATATCATATCGAAATGACACACAGTCAATAGAATAATGATCATTCTAATATATGTTAAATAGAAACTTATTTGTTAGTCTGTGATGTCTTAAATAAAACAACATGATCAATATAATCTAGACCAAGAGGACCAAGAATCCTCAAGGACCAAAACCCACAAAAAAAAAAAAAAAAAAAAAAATATATATATATATATATATATATATATAGCCACAATCAATCACGTGCTCATCTAACGGAATATTCCTTTGAACGTCCTTAACAGGTTGTTACTTAGGCCGTTCGTTATCAATGTACATAGTTTATAAATTGCTAAACAAATGTAATGACCAAAACATTTAAAAAACCATATAGATGGGGACAATATGATAATGACATGAGGATACAATGATAAAATTTTCCTTAAAAAAACAAAAATGAGCCTATTAGGAGTGCGTAACCACTCGGACAATATAACAATAACTCAACCATTTCTTTATCAATTGAATCGCTTGATACAATATGTCTATGAAACTATCAAATACCTAACAAAAAAATTATTAAAGGAACTGGTCTTCAAATTTCCAAATTAAAATAATGACCAAAACCTTTTTTTTTTTTTTTTTTGTTTTAAAAGGACGAAACCCAAATAAACATGGTTAATTTGAAAATGACAGAAGTATAGAATCTCGAATTTTTCATTAAAAAAAAAAAAGAATCACAACATCAAAATGACCATATAAACGTAATCGATATGAAAATGACCCAAACCTTACATACATGCTGATTCCCATCTCCACGAGATGAAGAAGCACGATTAGATGTTGAAGCGAGACGCCCATATCGTCTTAAGTATAGGGGACGCCGACCCAACTTTGATGGGGTTCATAATTTTGGGCAATTGATGTACTGAGTTTTCTTACCCATTGGTGACAACGGCCGGAGAAGATGATAAGCGGAACATCGTTAGGTTTTTCAGTGGAAAGGGAAAGGAAGGAGGGGACGTGTCTTTGGATTGTTATGAGATATGGATTGGTTTTTGTGTGTAAATGAAAATGTAAATCCCACTAATTTGGGGATTTCCAAATTTTGAACATATTGATCGGTGCCTAGAAATTGGGGATGATTAGATTTTTAGAAAGGGGTAATTTTGTCAATAAAAACATAATCAGTTATAGATTTTGTTTACTTTTTGCAAATAAGTTGATTTGTGAACATATTTTAACAACAGATCCGAATGAGCCATATATATAAATAATTCTTTTTGTTTTTGTTTTTTTTTTTCTTTGCTTATGGAAATTAGCATCGTTTGTGCAATTAAAAGTT
This sequence comes from Ficus carica, assembly GCA_009761775.1. NCBI lineage: Eukaryota > Viridiplantae > Streptophyta > Magnoliopsida > Rosales > Moraceae > Ficus > Ficus carica. The sequence goes on from CM019750.1 coordinate 8,125,969, forward strand.
CCAAAGTACTTTTCTTCTCATCTCAAAAAAATGAAAAATATAATTAATAAGTAAATTTTTTTATTTAAAAAAAAAAAACAAAACAAAAACCTCTATGCTCTATCATTATATATTTTACCCGAGGAAGTTTGGTCCATTTTGATGTGACAATCTATCTTTAAATTGATCAAACCAAGAAACAAGTAAACTTGGGAAGAGAAATTTGGAAATTTTCACCCCACCACCTCCAGGGACCATATATATAGACATATAAGTATATATATTTTTTACAAAACCCTTTTTTTCTGAGAATTCCAGGACCATTCCATAACTCATATAGTGGTGGTGCAATGTCATGCGCAAGTTGGAAAATGGAAGTAGTGCCTTGGTTTGGCCCATTAGAGTTGTTCTTAAAAGTGGGCCTATTTCCTTCTTTCTTCTTCTTCTTCTTCTCTCTCTCTCTCTCTCTCTCTCTCTCTCTCTCTCTCCATTTTCGAGATTGAAGCTTTCCTATCCCTTTTATTTCATTGCATAAACACACACAAATGTTAACAAATCTTTTTTTATTTTTTTATTTAGGGAATTCGAACTATACATCATATAGTGAAGTCAGGTACATAACTATCGCTAGAAGTTGTAAGGTTCTTATTAAAAAAAAAGGTCGGGGAAGGGACGACCGGCACTTGACGAGGAGCGCGTCATTACAATCTCACGGAATATGCTATCAATAACGGTATGTGGGAGCGTGATCATGTACATTCAAAATTGACTACTAAAATGGTAAAAAACAAGTATTCACATTTAAGACTCTCAAAAAGGTCACCTAGTACTCGGATATTTGTTTATCTTTAACTGTAAGACCGTCACACTCCGTAGTTGCAAGGTTTCGGATTGAAGTAACAACAAAAGGTATTTCCTAATAGATGTAACAGTAACCAAAGAAATAGCTAATAAATGGGCAAAATTACTAAATCCAAAACCTTAAATTGGCATTTAAACGAGTTGGTTTTCAAGATCTACACAATCAATTATTTGTTTTTAATTAGGGAAAAAAAAAAAAAGGAGGATCCAAATCCACCTGGATCTCTTCTTTTAACAAGGGAAGAGATCACAAGTAATGGGGGTGGGTTTGGTGTGTGGAACACAAAATCAAAAGAAAGACAGACAGACACAAACACACATAAATAAAAAATCAAAGGTAATTAAAAAAAAACATCGGAAATAGGGAAAGATCAGTCATGAGGAGGATTGAGATTTTGTGTGTATAGAGATCTACTTTAGGGGAAGATCGCTGAATGGCTTTATAATCACTTTTCAAACTTACAAGCCCCGATTTTTATATTTCATTTTCTTCACTTTGAAAAACAGAACATTCCTAACGTTAAAAAAAGTGGTCTAATCAAGACCATATTTATTGCATCAATATTTATATATATATATATATTTATATGTATATATGTATATGACTTTCATGCGCTTTCTTTTCTACTAATTAATTTTTTCTCAGGGTGGCAAAAAGAACAAACATTAGAAAAGTGAGTGACCAGCTAGCTAAGAGTATTTTGTTTATTTTTTTTCCGAAACATATCATCATCATCATCATCATGCTTTGCCTTGTTGATCACTATATGCATCGAATAAATTGAGTTTCTTTTTTCCTTTTTAAGTTTTGCACGTAAAAACATTTATAGCTCAACGGTAGTAAATCCGAATTATGTGGAGAAAATTATTTGTCCATCTTAAATTTGGAGTACCTTCTTAGATAACACAGAGTGGATTTGGCATATTGTTGAGTAATATTATTTTAGGATAATTGATGTTTTCATCCTCGAACATATCAATAAATGATAAATTGGTCACCGATCTTTTTATTATTAGAACTTCGTCCCCGAACTCTTAGGGCCCGCTTGGGATCACATTTGGAGACGGTGTTTTGGAGGTAGGAGATGGTTTGAGTTTTGAAAATGTGTGTTTGGTGAAAATGAACTATTTAAAGTGAAAAAGTATAAAAACTTGAAACGTGTTCGGAAAAAAATTAACAATATATATATATTCGTTTCTCTCGAAATTCTATATAATTTATAAAAAAAATATTCTCATTTCGACTTAAAATGATAAAGTTATAGACTTTAAAAATTTGACATTTTTTTTTGTAATATTTGAAAAAATAAATAGTAAAATTGAAGAAAAAAGATTAAAAAAAAAAAAGTTTGGAAACATGATTCCAAGGGTGTTCCCAAACATTAATTGAGCGGCGAATTAGGTCCAATTGAGAAATGTGTGAGCAATGACATTACTCAATGGAATTTTTGTAACCAAAATCAAGAACCCAATTCAAATGTTGTACATTTTTTGTTTTGTTTTTTTTTTTTTTGTTTTGGTTTCCATTCTTAATACATGCCTAGAGAGGAGATAAAGAAACGTAAGAAACAAAAGGGGGTTACAAAATTGTAATTAAATTAACTTTTGGGTTATTTTTGAATTCGGTTCCTAAGGCCAACCAAGTGTTATCAATATGATGAGAGAGAGAGAGAGAGAGAGAGAGGTAGAGGTGCTTTGGGACCTTGACTATGCTTTTCTTGCTGAAGAAGATCTTGTAGGAACCCCCACTCCTTTAGCTAAAGCCCTTTTTTTTTTTTTTTGGTGCCTCTCCAAATCCACATTTTTTCACAAAAAACAGGAAGGAGAGAGAAAATCCCCATTAAACTCTCAAAAGAGAGAGAGAGAGAGAGAGTTTTGCTGGCTTGCCTTCTGTCTAGACAGAGAGAGAATGAAAAATAAAATGGTTACGTTGTCCCTCTGTTCCAAGCCATTCTTTGCTTAAAGAGTGGTTAGCCCCAGGAATAAAGCCAAGGACATATTCCAGTAAAATTGAAGTTAAAGTTAAAAAAGCAAGTTCACATAATACAACACAACATTACCCATCCCATGTCAACATGCCATCACTTGCCCACGTTGCCAAAGCGCCAAAAAAAAAAAAAAAAAAAAAAAAAAAAACAACACACACACACACACATACCATGACAGAATTATAGGGACGTTTATGAAACTTTAAAAAAATAATATCAAAATTTAAAATTAAAAAGTATAAGAGTTACATAAAGATTTTTAATTTTCAGTGATGACCGAATATAAAAACTATAAATTTTTTTACCTAAAATTAGAAGACAAATTTTCAGTGCACTTGGCTACACTTATATATATATATATATGTTGATTTTACGGTAAAACCTTTTATTTTACAATATCAATTAAAAATTATTATTTTAATTATTAGATCTAATTAACAACTGAACAATTTTATGTCAAGTGTTGTATATATTTAAAATGAAAGACTAATGTATCAGACTGTTACAAATTTTATCCAACCATTAAAAAGAATAGTGTAATAAGAACTCCTTAGCCTAACCAACCAACCAAATGCTGCCAAGCGACAGCGAGTTGTAATATCTCTACTGGATAAAGAAAGGTACTCTCTGCCGAGAGGGGAGAGAGAGAGAGAGAGACACTCCTCTTCTTCAGCCCGCAACTCCAATCGTGTAGTCACCGGTGGCAGCCGGTTACTCGGTAGTGGGTAACCCCCCAAACAACTGTGTCTAATATTCGTACAAGTTTTCTCTGACTAGGGGTCCAGAGCCGGTTGGGTTTTGTTTTGAATTGGTAGTCTCCTCCTCTAATAGTACAGACCATGCCTTATTGCTTAGGAACAACACTGTTAAAGTCAATTCTTTATCCACCACATGCATTAGGCTCGTTAGGGAATGTCTCGAGAGATGATATTTGAAGATTCGTTGAAAAAAGACTTTTTTTTTTTTTGAAAAGTTTTATGATATAATAAATAATGTAAAAATTTAAAATGTATTAAAAAAATATGTAAATAAATCTTATATTGTTCGTCTCGTCATTATTAGCGTTGAACATAAAAATAATTTAATTTTGATTTGAAATAAGAAATAATGTACTTAAAGTTTTAATTTTTTGATAATGAAAGAGATTAAAGATTTGATGTCTAGTTGTGAATTTTGAATCCAAACGGTAAAATTTGACTACTTATATAGAACTGCGAATTCAGAAGTATTGTATATTTTAATAAAGACATGCATCAAAATTTTAAAAAATAAAAATTGCATAAAAATTGAATGAGTATTATGTGAAAATGTTTAATTTTAATATGGACAAAGCAGGAAAATCATATATTTTTTGATAAATTAACTTTTAATGGGGATTAGATGAGAATTTTATCATTTTTAGACTTTTGTGAGGACAAAATAAAGATTATATGAAAAAGTTTGTGATTATTTATGGGATAATTTTTTATTTTTAAAGGGGATAAAATTTTTGTAATAAAAAAAATAGAGCAAAAAATTTTAGTAGGGGCTTTCATGTAATTCCGCCTCTGCATGTATAGAATATCGTAGACTTTTTTTTTTTTTTACATGGAAAATGAAATTATAGAGGTGTATGGCATGCATATACATGTAAAAAAATAGTCACACCATCAATGACACTAACAAGAGAGAGAGAGGGAGTGAATTGTTTTTAGTGCTGAATTACTTATAAGGGTACTTCTGGAGATCGATAAAGATCATCCGGATTTTAAATTTTTAACTTTATATTAATTTTTTTTTTCTTTTTTAGTTTTTAAAAATTTAAATTTTAAAAGTTCATAATTTTCTCATTGTAAATTAGAATGAGATGAATTTTTATGTTAAAATACTCGTCACGACGAGATAAATAAGACAAGATCTATTTTATATATTTTTTTCTGAACACATTTCAAATTTTTGTACTATTTTCTATATATAGAACTTTATCAAAAGTTTTTCCCCTCAAACACATATTTCTGACCCAACTTTCAAAATATCATCTCCACATGTTACTTCAAACGGACCCTTTGCGTCACATAACTGTCATGTGTATATTTTTCATCTTTTTTTTTTTTTTTTTTTGGGGTTTTAGTTGAACAAGCTTATAAATTAATTACCGGTTGTGAGACATTTTGGAAGTGAATTCCAAATTCGGGACGGAAAACAGAACAAGCCCTTGTATTTGTGTTATTGGAAAATAGACACTAACGATTGAAACTCCTAAAAAACAAATTTTTTTAATAAAAATTAACCATTAAGCATCTGATATAAGAGTCCGACTAATCTTATAGGATCTGTTTGACATCCCTTTCGGTAGTTGTTCTATACTGATCATGATAAATTGTTAGTGTTTATAATAAGAGGTATGATCCCAAGAGAGTATATATAATAGAATCTGAACCATCCTTTTTAAAGAAACAAACCAATCTCGAGGTCCCAAGAGAATTCTAACCAAACGCGATCATAAGAAAACGTTTCCGTTTTCACGCCTCAAACTACGTGCAAAAAACATTTTTAAAAACAACCAAAAACAATACCAACCATCCCCATGGTCTTCCTAGTTCTCATGCCTATTGCTGAGTGTGTCTTGACACTTGGAAGTACAACAAATAGGACAAAAGAAAGGGTGCAGAAGAGAAGGAACCAGAAAATGAGTAAATGGAGAATCTTTTTGTTGTCAATTGCTTTTGGCGGACAAGATTGGGAGATCTTTTGGTACTTTCCAATTTGGATTTGGAATACAGTTCTCATGATTCCTCTTCCTTGATTCCTTCCACCCCCCCTCCCTCCGAACAGCCAGCGGCGTGTCTTAAAGATCAGTGATTTTTCTAGCAGTACTGCTTGTAAGTACCTTAACTTATTTCATATTATAAATAACAATGACATGACGATAATAACGATGAGAGAATAATTTATTGTGATTATTTTGTTTAATATTTAAGAATCAAATTCCATTTTATTTATATGAATGATTCTTTTTCCGTTTCATCTATAATATTAATATATTTTTATAATAGCTTTAATCTGGAAGTGTGAAGACACTGTCTTTATCTTTTTCTTGACCGATTAAAAAAAAAATTTGTACCTTAAATTAGAACGACTCGTGCACACGCATTACACATATATATATATTCACGCCCCTTATTGACGAGACTATACGGTAAACAAAACAGAGATTTATTTCAATTACTATTTATTTGATTGTATTATAGGCTTTCTTTTTAAGACTTTGGGTATCGTACGTCTTGTTCATGTGTTGTTCGGCGCACTCAATTGCCTGGTCAAGCTCTTTCCTTCCTTCTGACTGACAACCTCTGTTTATTGCGGTCTCCACCTCGTCATCTTTATTACATCTTTTATCTCCGATAAAGATTCGACATCACACGTTAATAAAATAAAAATTGTTCAATGACAAATTTATAGATTAATTAATTAATTTCTTATTAATATTGATGATGTTCATAAATTTTGTTTTTTTTTTTCTTTTAATCGGTGATGTGGATGAAAAATGCTAAATCATTTTAATATAGTTAAATGCTTTTTTTTTTTTTTTAAGAGTTTCATTTTTTTTTTGTAAGAATCTATATAAAGATTTGTCCAAGAATTTCATTTTTCTTGATTTGATATGTATGTTTTTAAAGTCTAAAGTACTTGGTTGATTGAAATTTCGTGTCCTATTTATATGATATATCTTTTATGCTACGGTAAAATTATCTCTCTCCACGACATTGTTCTTAACATTCGAATAAAATAATGCCACTTGTTTTAAGGAGAGTTGTGTAGCAAAGAATGAAAACATATTCTACTTATTTGAACACAATTTTCAAACATTTAAGTCATTTTAGATTAAGAAAAGTAAGAAATTTCAGCTCGTTGCTCGCTTTCGTGCTTTAGAGAAACGAAAGGAGTCTCATTTATTTCCTAGCTTGACTCCAAGCGAGTGGATTGATTTGGCCTAAAATCTAATCAGTGTGCGAACATAATTTTCTTTTGTAGTGTTGCTGACGTTGTTGCTTTTTCTTTTGGGAGGTGAATCCCATACCACCAAAAAGTTGGTATATGGTCACATCTCTCACCGCACAAGATTGAAAGATTATCGTTTCATTATAAAGTTCTATCAATTTTATATTTATGACTCATGTGGATCATAGATTATATTTAAATATTATATATAAAAAAAATTAGTGTGGTGGGAATATTTTAACAAGTGAAAATTTAGATTTAAAATTGAGTTAAATTGTTGTGAAATAATAAAACATTCAAATAGTTTCATTCTAGGAGTGACTCAACCAAATACCTAATCGTTTAAGTAAACAACAGCTATTCCAATAGCTCATCCAACAACTATTGTCATAAGTCTCTCTGTTTGCGTAAATACCATCTGTTTCTAAAGAGAATTCTAACAAATAGGATTAATTAAAACTAATTTAAAATTTAGAGTAGCAAAGTAAATTTTTTTTTTAAATATTTAGGGCCAAAATGAAAATGAATGCAAAGTTAAGGAACACAAGGAGAGAATTAAAAATTAAAAGAATTAAAAGTCGTATACATACAGTGATACCGATTTTAATTAATTAAGGAGTACATTGAATTAACATTTGAAAAACGTTAATGATTAGTACACAAAAGTGCACTTTTTTGTGTGTTTATTATTGTGTAAATGTTAAATTATTTAAGTTTTAATTATACATTTTCATTATTTTTATTCAAAATGATTTAATTGGAAAATGTATAGTTTTAGCTTATTTATTTCAGATTTATAAGAGTGCAAAAGTCACGCACAAAAAACCCTACAATTGAGCCATGTAATCCATTCATTTAAGTTACATCAGCTCTTAAGCAAGCCAAACAGCAAATTGAAAAAAGCCACGTAGCCAACTATCTGCAACAGCCATTCCATTCGTGCCACGTGACGGATGTGTGTAGCATTCCTTCACTTTCCGGATTTTTTACTCGGCAGGATCTCCATTTGTGCTTTAATGAGAATCAAATCAACCCGATTTCTTCCTCAAATCAAATATTTAATTTATCCAATTAATTATAATATTATTTTTAGTTTCTTAATTTTTATTTTCTAGTTTTAGTTTTCCATTTAATTATTTTGTTTCCCTTTTTAGTTGAGTCTCTAAAGCACTAGAAAATAGATGGCTCTATTTGTTGTAATATTCATTTAAGAATTGTGAGGTTTCAGTATCTAATATATTTCAGTTTATTTTCAATTCTTATTTCCTTAGTTTTCTTATTAGTGCGAGGTGAGTGACAGACTTTTTTGTGAGTGAGACACTACTAGTGGAAGGCTAAGTCTTGAGTGGATTTTATTTGTTTGCGTTATTGTTTTTAATTGAATTCAATTTGTTATTTGATGTTTATAAATTTGTTTCATTTTATTCTCTTCTCTGTTAGTGTTTATAATAATTATTTCTGCAGTAACAGCAGTTCTAGTTATTATATTTGGTACATTAACTCACTAGTGACATGTGATTTTCTTTCAATTTTTTTTATATGAACATCCTTTACTGCATTCTGTCATGGGGTATTTTGTTACTTTCGAATGACGTATAAAAATAGTTGTGTTTGCTTAACGAGAAGAGATTAATTTAATCAAATACTTTTTATATTATTTGTTCTTTCAAATCTATATTTTCTGACTGCATGTTTGGGGTGTGAAATGTGTAGTTGAGTTATAAAATTAAAATATTGAGTTTGAACAAAAACATTTTTAGATTCCTCACCTATCATTTTTTCATCTTATTTTTATTTATTTCATTTTGTTATAAAAAAAATTCCAAAAAATATTTATCTTTTATTTTCTTTATTCACTTATCTCTCGAATATTTATTTTTTATTAATCTCTTTTATTTGTTATTTTTATCAGCTATTCATATGATCGATCATTCTCATTGTATTATAATCGATCGTTTTATCCATACACAATTTGAACGTAATTAATTACCTAATCCGATGAGACAGTCGGGCTACTCTTATAACTGGTCGCGTAGACTTTACGTAGCGCAACCCACCCGATTCAACCCGGTCGGTTTGAATTATGGCTTTATTTCTTTAACACTTTATTGAGAAGTCAACGACCACTAGGTTGAAGGATTGTTTGAGTACATGTGGATGTCCAATTCACTCTTTTGTCTAAGAGCTAAAAAACATCGCAATATATACAGGGAAAGTGTGGGTGGGGCTGATCTGATCTAGGCAAAAATATATGTATAATATATATATATATATATATATTTGACGTCTGTGTCAGAGACTTGAGAGACTGAATCAATATATATTTTCTGATTAATCAGTAATGTTCTCCATGGCAAAAAGATGATTAAATTCAATTTCTTTGATGATCAGAAAGAGTTTCAAAAAGAAACTCTGGTACACTCTCAGTGCTTCAGAATATTTTCTGTTTTCCAAGACATTTTTTTTTTTTGAATATATATATTTTTTTAATATATTGAACAAAATCAACAGGAGAAGTAGTACTGGCTGGGTTTGTAATGCCTGAGTCAGAAATTCAGATAAAAACTACTCTTGGTGTAGCTCCTGATTTAACACAACAAGATGATCAGGCTTCTTGTTGATGCAAATGACATGACCTACTAAGCTAATAAGACGTACCTTTTTTTAGCACTTGGTCAAACACAATAAATTTGGACAGTCGGAATTTTACCCCCCACCTCAAAAAGAAAAAAAAGTTGGATTCTTCCAAGGAAATTACAAAAAAAAAAAAAAAAAAAAAAAAAAACGTGTCCTTTCTTTATTGGAGAAATAATAAGTGCACGGTATCTTGTATGGATAGAAAATGAATCTCATAACGTCAATTCTATCTTTTATTAGACTATATCCAACACATTTGTAATGTTAATGCTATAGGCAAGGATGACAATGAGACTAGTTTGGGATGGTGTGGTCTTTTCGTTAATCCATTTTATGAATAAAAATATTTTTTATATTCATCTCGTAATCTGTTTAAATTAATGAAAATATGATTGATTTTTCTTATCTCGGTTTAGGATACTCACGGATATCCCAATATCCCGGTAATCTAATTATCTATTTACTTCATATAAAAAACTAAAAATTAATAAATAAAAAAGCATATCAATGAGATTTTAAGTTAAAATAAATTACAGGATTTACCTAGTTAACCACGAAAATTGTCATCTTAGTTATAGGATCTACCTAGAAAAACTTGGTGCCTCGTTAAAACCTTTTGTTTGGAAAAAAAAACTTATAAACTTTTGTCAGAAAAAAAAAAAAACTTATAGAAAAATATCTGACAGAGGGAAGAAAAGGAAAAATAACATATTTGAAATTTGTGTTCTTATGTATCGTGTTATTTCTAATATTATATCTATATTTTATCATTATTATTAAGTTTTGTAATTCATAAAAGTAAAATTTTAAAATCTAAATAATATAAAAATGAAAAATTGTAATATTTATTGGATGAAAAAGTTAAGATATTAATTAATAACAATCAAATACTAATTTTAAGAAAAATGAAAAAAAAAAAAAAAACTAAGACAGTTTCTATTGTAAACATTTTATACATACCAAATAACAGAGACAAAAGTGGACGACATAAATATCTGTTTATATCATTTTTTTTGGGTAGTATATCTATATATACGGATTATAAATGTTAGCTAATAAGTAATGACGGTATCTACTAGTAGGTTATTATTCTTATTTTCTTTTATCCCGTACTAGGATAACTAATACTTTTTTGTCACGTGCTAATAATTGTTCGTTTTGCACCTCCAGTTTGTTGAAATAACCATACGGTAGATTATCAAACCACTGTTAAATCACCATTTAAAATCCGTTAAAACTTATTTTAAAAAAAATGTTTACTAGAGTAATCTGATAGATCATTTAATATTCTTAAAAGTTTAGTAAAAAATAAATGGACATAAAATTGAAAGACGAAAAACTTATGAATGTGTTTTGAAAAGCGCTTCAAAATTGTTAAGTTCGGTTTTTCTAGTTCTTTATAAATAGGGGCGTTGTCATTAGGAGTTCAACATTAGAGAGATTAGAGAGGGGAAAAAAAAACACACACACACACACATAAAGAGTTTGATGGCATATGAGTTTTTGATCTTGAAACTTCTTGATCATTATAGTAATTTATTACAGCGGCCGAAAGAAGACACAATCTCATATTGAAAGCGAACCTTTTATAAATTTTACACGTTAGTCCTTATTTATTTTCTCATGCGATTTAATTGCTCTTAGTAATATAAAACTATGTGTTTAATTATTAACAGTGAGTTAAACATATAACTTCCTAAGGTATAATTGCTTAATTAAAATACTGCTTTTCCTACGTGAAGTTATAGGGTTAGGGTTTCCAGCAAAAAAGGAGGCCAAAAAAAAAAAAAAATTATATATATATATATATATATTGAGTTGGTGATGAAAGACAATGTATATGAGGTCATTTTTTTTGAAAAAGCAAACGCCAAAAGTTTGAGAAAATTATATATGATCATATGGACTTGAGAATCATTGGATCATGATCAAGCTGATTTCCATTTTATAAGTTCATAGTCCTCTCTCTCTCTCTCTCTCTCTCTCTCTCTCTCTCAGAGGTACCTATTACGGTACCTTGCCTATAACTAGCTACTCGATCGCACATGCGACACACTTTTTTGATTTTTTGAACAGCTTACCATGCAACTATACACAAGTTTTTACTTTATTGTTATAAATATATATATATATATGCTTTTTTCAATGTTATTATAAAACAAACCGTGTTAGACCAAAGCAAGAAACAAATCATATTCTTTCATGAAAACGAGGTTTCCTACACGTTATTAGACAAAAAAAGTGTTTATAGTTTTGGTTACTTAGCAACTAAGCACGTACATAGATAAATATTAATTTATTTGCTTAGCCTTAACAGAGGATAAAACTTTTGTTATGTCTCAACACCGGTATCTAGCTACTGAAATTATTATATATATATATATATATATATATATAACTAATTAAAGACCAAAAAGAAAGTTGAAGATAGTCTCACAAAAAAAAAAAAAAAAAAAAAAAAAAGAGAGAGAGAGAGCACGAAAGTTGAAGAAGTTGGAAAGCGTTGTGTGCATATCAACTATATCAATTAGTGACGGAATCAACTTATTATTTCAATGCAAACATATACTAAAAGATAAAGCTTTTAAAAATAATCAATTTTTAGTGGAGAAAAATATAAAATTTTTAAAGATGAAATTATTAAAAGAAAAATACATTGAAACCCTCATTTAATCATGAGTGACTCTGCCTTGATATCAATGACTTAGCTAACTTCATATAATTTGTCAATACATATAATATGTGCCATATAGTTTTGTTAATAATTTTTTTTTAAAGTTTGGATATAAATTATTTTGAAATTAAGGAAAAAGATATAAAAACCACATTTTTATCGCTTTATATATGTATTCTTGCTAGAAAATTCCGTATTTTGTGTATACATGCATATGTAAAAACTATACATAGTTCTTTATCTTAAAAAAAAAAAAAAAAAAAAAAACCTCTACATAGTTTCTTAATTTATGGTTGCTGATATGCAAACAGCTCTTCAACTTGGTTTATTTTTTTAATTTCTAATTACAAAAACTTTTCCTTTTTCTTTCTTGGTTCGAAACATGCAGAAACCTTTCTTGATTGCTAAAAGTTGAGCACAAATTATTCAATTCCGTAAAAAGAAAATTAATCATCACTATCTAAAGTGGATTAAATTCAAATTCATTTGTTCTCCTTTTATGCTTGGTCCTTGAGATTTAAACCAGACATCTTCAATACTCACAACTTAAAATTAGATTGGAAAAAAAAAGCGTAAACATAAACTTTTTTTTTTTTTTTAATATTTTCTTTTCGTTTATATATATATAAAAAAAAAAAAAAAAGCCAAAGTAAAAACCATCCTTTATAGAAAACAAGCAATAATAATGAAAACACTAAACATTAATATATTGTTTCTTCTAAAGGGCATGCGCGGGGTATCCTCATGTATTGGTTTAGACCGGTGTTTAGGTTAAAAAGAGAAAAAAAAAAAATGTGATTGCAGGCATAACCTAACGAGAATTCTACACTTAATTTTATTATAAAGCATATAATTCGAATCCCTCGTCCCTTTTTTTTTTTTTTTTTTTAGAGGAAAAATTATACTATACAAGGAACAAAATCAAAGAGGTGAGTTTAAGGGGGCATATTTCCACACTTTCTCCTTTTATAAATCAACTTAAGAGGGACAAAATTTAAAGAGAAGGATACGAAAAGAAAGAGGTGAGTTGAGGGGCCGGCACATTCCTTAATTCTTTCTTAAATTAGTAAATAATCTAGCAGCATAAATTAAAAAAGATCAAAGTGTATATATTGAGGTTTTTCTTATTTATTTATTTATTCATTTAAAGATTCAAATAAAAAATCAATCTTCAAACTTACAATTTGTAAAACATCGAAAAACACAAATATATCTTAACGACTAATCTCTAACTTAAATAAGACCTTGTGTTTACAAAATTTAACCCTTTTGTAATTTTTGTATAATTCAAGTTTGGATGAGAACATCATGATCAAGTTCAAGGGTTAGAACGGCTGTTATCTTCCAGGTAGAAATGTGTACTCAGAAGTTTGAGGAGGAAAAAATGTACATATCATATTTAAAAAAGGAAAAACACGATTTTTAAGCTTTTCTTCTAATTTAATCCAAGAATCTCAACAAACATGCCGATTATCAAAAAGGAAAAGAAACATGTACATGGCTTTATGAATAACACTTTTTTTTTTTTTTTTTCAAATACTGGTATAGAATATAGATAACATGGGATGCTTAGGATCGAATTAAACGGATTAGGTCTCAATCCCTAATCTAATCCGTAATAGTCGGGTTGGGAAAATTCCAGTTTGTTATCGTATCCAATCTATATAAAAAAAACATCATATTTCGTGAATTGGGTTTGTGCATACTAAAGCATAAAATATAATTTATCACAACACAATTGAATTCAAGTATTTGATAATAAATCAAATTGTAACATAACAAATAAATATATCAATCATAATAAGCTCGAAATATATTGTTAATCACTCTGTAATCACAAGCAATTAATTAACTGGGCTCAATAGATGGTTAATAAGTTGAGTGTGCATTACTGGTAAAAATTTTCTTCCTTTTTTTTTTTTGAACTTTAGAAGTGAGGGATTTGAATTGATCGATCTATACTTTTAGATAGAGTTAAGTGTGGTATTACTACTAAGATATGCTTGCAACTACATCAAAATTTTCCTTTTATGCCTAGGTTTTACACACTCTCTCTCTCTCTCTCTCTTTTTTTTTTTTTTTTTGGAAGAGGTTTTACACTCTCCATCATCCTATTTTTCAATTTTTTTTTTAACTCAAATATAATACATATTAGGACTTTATATCTAATAGGCAATATCAAAGTTGATTAAAAAAAAAAAACGATTGAGATAATAAATGAATTACTAAACCAATGATATAATTAAGTAATAGATCCACGTCTGACTCTACCATATTAGACCGTGCACTTTTTTTTACTAAGTGATGTGCTCTTAAGTCTCAATAAATCCATCCTACAAAAATATGTATGACTGAAATATATAAAAATTAAGGGGGTGTTTGGTGTGTAAGTTTGAGTTAAGATTTTTAAATTTTAATAGTAATTTTTGTTGACTTTTTCAGAAAAGACAAAAATTTTTTTCAGAAAAAGACAAAAATTAAATTTAAATCTATGAGTTCAAAATTGTTATCCAAACTTACCCTAAGAGTACGAAGAGTGGTGAGGGAATGGTCAATGACAATGAGCTTCACATTACTGTCAGAAGATCCTATCATACATAGTCAAGGGTTCGGTAAGGCATATTTCTGTTTGTCTAAAGAGCTAATACGTTCTTTAGCCCCAAAAAAAAAAAAATAAAAAAATAAAGGCTAAAATGTTCTAGCCTACCTTATTAAAAGGTCATGATTAAGAGAAGAACCCCTATTATGTAGCCAGAGTTTGGCAAGTTTGGAAGTTTTATAAACCTAGCTAATCTGCTTCACTATTTTATAATGCTTTTATGAATAAAATCTCACTTTTTCTTTCAAAGTAGTAGAAAACGACAATCATACAAGGTTTTGGTTTATTAATTAAGGATAAAAATTCAAAGTCTGTTGACTTATTTACTATTCTTTTTGTTTTTATTATTATTTGAGGATTAATTTGATTCGTTCTTTTTTTAAATGAAGACATTACATTTTGACTTCAGCTAAAAGCAAAATTAATACAAATTGCATATTATTACTTTTTTGTTTTTCATTGCAACTATCACAGAGTTAGTTTATGTTTTTATCACACAGTTAAAACAACCTACCAATGGAAAAATATTCGAATAACATGCATTAAAACCATATATGTAAATGGTACTATTAATACAAATAGTTCTTCTATACTGTTTAACACCATTTCCATGTATCTTATTAAAAAAAAAAAAAAAAAAAAAAACACCATATCCAGGTACTGTGAGCACCATTTATTTGTTTGTTTGTTTGTTTTTTTTTTTTCCCCTTGTGAAATTATTGTCCATAATCGATTATTTTAGTTAGTGTATGTTGGGTGTTTAATGTGTTATTAATGCACACAAAAAAGGTCCCAAAAAGGATTTAAAATACTCATTTAACTCTCATGTAGTGTTTGGTGAGAAGGAAAGTAAGAAGTAAACTAAGTATATAATCTTGATGAGTAAAAAAAAAAAAAAGAAAAAGAAAAAGAAAAAAGAATGTGTTTTATATTTGGATAAGATTAAAATTGAGGTTAAAATCTCTTATTCCAACTTTCTTTCTTTTTCCACTCTTATCAAAAAATCATAGGTTTCAAAATCCTTCTCCCTCCTGTTTTTCCGCCTATAAAACAAGCTTTAAGAAAACAAAATGCATTCTCTATATATTAAAGAAGAAAATGCATTCAATTCCAACAAATTCATTTTTTTTAACAACCATTGGGAAGAAAATTTGAGTGCCAACAATGACGTTGAAAAGCAAAGTAGTGTAAATAATTATAAAAAACATCAGATTGACCTAAAATTTGAGTGCCAACAATGACGTTGAAAAGCAAAATAGTGTAAATAATTATAAAAACATAAGATTCACCTACCTCAAAAAATACATTAAAATCCCAATCCTAAGTTAGATAAATGATAACCTAATAATCGCAATATACTTTTATATAAGTTGGCTCGGGTGAATCAGGTGGTGAGATAATAATAAACGGCAAATGACAGTAAAATTAACATTCTTCTCTCATAATTAAACTCCCCACATCTAATTATTTAATATTTTTTGATGATCTGTCGTCACTTAAAATCCAAAAAAAAAAAAGAAAAGATAGCCCCACATACGTACACTTTTATAATTATACGCATGTCATACGTAACTATTCAGATGAAAAAACTCTTAAAAAAAAAAAAAAAAGAGAGGAAAAAATCTAAGCAAAAAAAAAAAAAACCAAAAAAAAACTTGCATTCAGATGAGAGCCAACCAAAAGCCGCCACGTGTGCTACTTCCCACACACGTAAGAGATCCCTTCCATTGCATCACCTAGACATGTGGGCCCTCATGTCCTCTCTTCTCATGACCGAACTTAACCCCTCAACTCCTGTTTTCCGTCAAACATAACGGCGCAACCTCACGCCGTCAAATCCCCCCTATAAATACACCCTACTTGTCTCCTCTTGCCTTGTAAAAGGAAAAATTTTCCAGATTTCGTTTCAAACCATTTTCCGACGTAAAAAAAAATTCTCTCTCCCCCTTCGTTTTTTTTTTTTTTTTCTTGGGAAAATCTCGAATAACGATAATAATACTTCATCGCTGGCATTTCGGTTTTGTGGATTTCGTGTTTGACTTTCTCTGTCTCGTTGGAGCGAAATCGGAGGGATTTCTTCTTCAGTGGAGATCAGTCTGATTATTTTCGGCATATTTCGTTTTTTGCTGCGAAGATTTTGGCTCTGTTTGGTCCGAGAGAAAAAGGAAAGTAAAAAAAAAAAAAGGATCAGAGGGAAAAGCGTCTCGACAGAACTCGTATCAGGAACCGCATTAATGAGCTTCTGAGCTAAGCTTCACATTCCGATTTCCATCAAGGTAAATGAAGATATGAGAGAGAGAGAGAGAGAGCTACAATTTCGTTTTCCTATCTACTTTCTCGGCTACCAAACAGACTGTCGCTTTACTTTTAATCCGTGCATATATATATTATATACATATATATATATATTCTTTCATCTTTTTCTTTTTCGGCTCTGTTTTTTAAAAACGTTTTCGGTCCCATTGGTTCGGACTTTGGACTCGTTTTCTACTACAGAGTCTCTGTTTCTGCTCTGTCTTAGTAATATCTATAATTTTACCCCAAAAAAAAAAAAAAAGAAAAAAATAAATAAAAAATAATTGTAACAGTAAATATTCTGTTTCTCGCAGGTTGAAGAGTAGGAAGCGAATTAGAAGTGGAAGAGAGTGAGTCAACGTATTTGGCCAATCGGTGGTGTGTAGCTGAAGGGCAAAAACGACATTCAAATCAAAACAACTGTTGGGATATTGAGTAAGTCGTTTTCAATTCATAATTTTGCAATATATACATATATATGTATATATAACTATAATTTTCTAGTTTTCTTTTATGTCCCTTTGTCCATTCCAATCCAATTTTTTTTTTCTTTTAAAAGAAAAGCAATTGTTGAAGGAAGGAATTTCTTGGTTGATTTGTTGAATGGGGATTGTCAGAATCTTCGGCCTTAGAAAATTTTGATTCTCTCTCTCTTTTTGTTTGTATATAACAATATATATGTGTGTACATAAATTTTGATGTGGGCTTTTTGTACATAAAAGCAAAGGCACATGACTCATACCAGTTGCTCTAATACGACCACTTTCAAATGCCATGACCAGACCACCTTCTGTTGGGGTTTTGTTTCTTTCAATAATTGACTCATTATTTTTTTTCCCCAGTCTTACTCTGATCCCGAGCTCTTTTCCTTTTCGCTTTTTTTTTTTTTTTAATTTTAAATTTTAAATTTTTTAAATTTCTCTTTTTTATGGACCCATTTGTGTAGAGAATAATATGTATATATGACTGTTTTCTTGCATTATACCCAAATTTTCTCACTTAACAAACACGTTGAGCAATCAAAAAGTTTTTTTTTTTTTTTAATTTTGTTTCTCTTTAATGTTTTGTGTTGTGGGGTCAGCTGTGGATTTATTTACTTGCAAATTTGTTAGTTTTTTTTTTTTTTTTTTTGTGTGTGAATATTTTCGAATTGTTATTGGATAAGTGCTCCCAAGCAAATCCCCATATGAGACCATAGTATGCGGAGAATGTTCCAATCTCCGGGTTCCAATGGTCCGATTCATCCCCACAAGATTCTCTTTTCAGCGAGGGGTAGTTTTGTCTTTTCACTTCTCCTTGTTAGACAAAGATAACTTTCTTGGAAAGACAAAAATCGTACAACATGGTCATATCTCCCCATTTTATACAATCTGTCTCTGTGATCTATTCATTTCTAAAAATTCCTCAAACCATTTTTTCTTTTTCCTTTTTGAACTTGAAGCCCATAGTAATATATTCGAATTCTGTATTTTATGGCAGGAATATGTAAAAAATCATCAAAATTATCATATGTTATGTCTGTAATAAATCGTCATGCAAAGAAATTTTAATATTGAAATAGTGAATTTTTCAAAAATTAGTTCAAAATTTTGTTAACTATTAAAAAAAACTGAGTTTCAATATTTTAGATCAAACCTGACGTAGAAAAGCAAGTTAGTATTTATTTTTTATCAATGAAAAATATTATTATTATTATTATTAGAATTTTTTTAAATGGGGTATTAATGTGATTATGTGGTGCTTGTAGGGGTAAAAACGTAAAAGGGGAAAGATGTTTACATGCATAGCATGTACGAAGCAAATGGCAGACGATGGGGGAGACGAAGGAGGAGCGCGTGGAAGCGGCACACCAAGTACAAAAGAAGCCGTCAAAAGCCTGACGGCGCAGGTTCGTAATCCTATCCCACCCCCCCCTCCCTCTCCCTCTCTCTCTCTCTCTCTTTCTCTCTCTATCTTTATTTATCCTCTGTCTAATTGCTTCACCCACAACCTTTGCTTTTTCAGTTTTCTTTTTCCATCTTTGAGAAAACAAACAAAATCATAAGTCGATTAGGGGCTCTGATATGGTGGGGACCATCTTTGGCATCTTTCACGTTTTGTGTATATATATATATATATATTATATATACATTGCTCGGGACAGTTTTTTTTTAGTTATATTATTATTTGGGAATATTTATGTGGGAAACTGTTGCATGTGACAAACCACACCACTGGACTTGTTACTCTTGAACCATTTTGATTTTGATTTTGATTTTTTTTTTAAAACAGAATATGATATATGTTGGATACATATTTATGCATACAAGTACTGGAGGAAAAAAAAGCTACAATTGGTTTTCGTGGGGTCTATTATGAGAATGACGTGGGTCCCACAAAAATCGGCACTTCAAATATCCGTAATGATCATGAGTGCACATAGCATCTCTCTTACTACTCTGATTTTTGAGCTATATGCAATCTTGATTAATGCAATAACACGAGTTGTGAATAACACGAGTTGTGTGGTCACAAAGCATTGGAGCTACTCTGTCTCATTGAAAGAAAAAGAATTAAAGATTAGAATAATGGCACACAAGTTGGTTGTGAAGTATTGAATGAAAATTTAAAGTGCTAGGGTGCAACTAGTGATTGTCTTGTGTGGAAACCACAAAAAATAAAACCCCATTTATTTATTATTATAGGGGAAAAATTACCCAAAAAAAAAAAAAAAAAAAGACCCCAATAAATGTGCACGCAAATTGTGCAGTGTAGCTCTTAGATGCAAACGTTGTATATGTAGTGACCAGGTAAAATGGGGTTTTTCTTTTGCCTAGAAATTTATTGTGGGTCGTCCTCATTTGTATACTCTAGTTAATATAAAGCTGTAGTTTCCTCTATTCCACACCACTTTTAGGGGCTACGACGCCGGAATATGAGTCTGTTAGCTTGCCTTGCCTAGCTAGACTACACTCTACTAGACTGTCCTTGAATATTACTCATCAATGGGAAAGTTTTAATAATGCACTTGGGAATTACACAAAATGAACCCTAGTATTTTTTTTTTTTTTTTTGGCTAAGAACCATAGGTGTCTTTATGTACCCTTTGTCCAACTAAATTGCTCGTGGAGGCGGGTGGTAGTTAGCACGTTAATTTAACACTTGATTTGATTATAAATAATAGAGTTTGAATTCGTTCATCCTTAATTATGAAAATAAAAAAGAAAAATATTAGTGAGAGTGGATATGTTTACGTCCGATGTATAAAAAATTTAGGATGTATCATGCAATTCAATCTTAGTTTTGGAATGATGAAAGGAAAAAAGAACCAATTTGAGGGTTCAAATTTTTGGCTTTTAACTGTTTTTTTTTTTTAAGATTGAAATCGTTTATTTTCTTCTATCTAGTGACCGAGATTTGGGGTGTATATCATTTTTCTTGGATCTTAAAATTGAACTCAGGACTAGTTATCTATTGTGATATTATTTGGGAAAAAAAGTGCTGAGATACATAAATGTAGACTATGGGACTCAGTCAAATGACTTCGTAAAAAATGTATTAATTGATGACGTAGCCAGACCATATTGCACAATAAGTAAGCAATGGAGGGTCTCTTGTAAAAAGACAATTCAGCTTACCAGAAAAGGACAAAATGTCCTTTTGTCCGGCCCACCATTTGAAATTTTGTCGTTTCAGTTTCACTATTTCAAAATCTCCATCATAATACTTACAAAAAATAAAGTCCCAAACCTGAACCGGTCGGTTTCTTTTGTGCAGCAGAGAAATTTGCACAACCATTTTCAGATATCATTTTGTTAGATTCTCAGACTTTGACTCTGTCTCTTTGCTCCTGCCAAAATAGTTTTCAGGCTTTGCTTTGCTTCCTATGAGGTGGACAAGTCCCCTTCCTTTGGCATTTTTATGCTGCAACACTCTGTAGTTTTAATACGTCTCAGTAGTTAAAAGTTGAAATTGCACACTCTTTAGTAACCATATTTTATTTTTATTACCTCCTGTGGTGGCATGTTGGCAAAGGACGTCTTAGTTGGAGTCTTCGCTTCTTTCAGGTCAGGATTCGAGTCATGTATCACACAAAGTTTGTCAGCTTTGGCAATTATGCTGACCAACTTTATGAATCCCTGACCTGATTGACTTTAATCAACAAAAGATTTTGTTTTTATTATCAACACTTTCCCTTGAATTTATTTATTTACTTATACTGAAACTCCCTTTTAGTAGCCTTGGTTAGAAGTCACTCTTCCAAATTAAAACTGGAGCATTTGCTCGTTTTTGACAATTATTTGTGTGTGAAAATAATGGAACATAGGCCAAATCAAGGCAATCTATGCAATGGTATAATGACATCATGACCCATTTATTTATGCATCCATGTGATTTTGTCGACGTTGATGTGAACCCACCCCATCAAGGCTTGTGCAACTATTTCGAAGTGACACAACATAATTAAGCTGACCTTCAAGTAACTTGAAAAATCATCGACTCATCTGACACTTGAATTCGTGCAATTTCTCTTTGAAATACTTCATCCTTTGCTTTTTTTTTTTGGGTCCCAAAGTTGAAAATTTTTAGTCAGATTTAGTCTTGATCTGCAACACAAGCATGTTCAACGACATGATATTACGGAGAAAGTATAGGACACTTAGACGTGTGCCAATTGCGACAAGGACCACACACCTAAGCATCTCAGAGGACATGTAGAATATAAACGTGACACAAACCTTATAGGCCTTGAATATTTTCTTGTATGATGTGTAGAGTTCCTGCGATGAACTTCTATATCATGATCGATAATTTGTTCAGTTGGGACAATTTGTCGGATAGGAAGAATTTGCAGAATACTGTCCTGCAATCCCGACTCTTAAATCAACCGATTCCCCTTGTCTCTCTCGCTCTCGCTCTCTGTTCAATAGACTTGCAACATACTTTTCCATTTTGTTTTTAGTTTTTATTTTAATTTTAATGTGTTTATATGTAGATACTTATGTTTGTATATTCCGTATGCATACTTCCTTTATACATACATAATCCGTTTATCTTTCTTACCAAGTAACACAGCTTGGTAGCTGCATCCAATATAATTCTACTGTATCCTTGTGTGCACTTATGAGTCTCAGAGAAGGCTATATGGGCCATAGTCATATCGAAGATTTATTACGATTAATTACTCCGAGGAATAAAACCTCGAAACAATGAAATTGTGCAAAATCTAGTAGTATTTTAGGGATTCCTATTGACCTTGCTTTCCAATTTTTTGCAGATCAAGGACATGGCATTGAAAGTGTCTGGCGCATATAAGCAGTGCAAGCCTTGCACGGGGTCAAGTAGCTATCGGAAAGGACAGAGACCTTATCCAGACTTTGATACTGCTTCAGAAGGGGTTCCTTACCCCGATGTTGGAGGTGCAAGCTCAAGTTCTACACCTGCTTGGGACTTTACTAGTCATCACCCATCTAGAAGGCCAGACTCGAGATTTTCCGGGTTATTGAGTGGAGACCAGACTCCTAGAGGAGTGTCCGTGTCAGCCCAGTCTTGTGATGTGGTGTTAGAGGATGAGGATGAACATAAGGAGTGGATGGCGCAGGTGGAGCCTGGCGTGCACATCACTTTTGTGTCTCTTCCAAATGGTGGAAACGATCTCAAACGAATTCGATTCAGGTATTGTGAGAATCTTTAAGCAATTATGAATTGAAAGTAGGCCATTATTTATGATCGCCACAAACCATAATACCCAAGCCCAGTTATATCATATTACAGAAAGTTTAACTTTTCCGAGTTTTTGAATGGACAAAGTTCCATTCATACACGTCTGTTAGCAAAACAAGAGTCTCGAAAGAGCATCGGTTGGAACCATTTTTATTTTTATTTATTTTTATATTTTTTATATTTTTTATCTTATTACTCTGCCTAGCAATATTTTCAAAGGAGGCGTCAGTGTATAGTACATCGGACCCCATGTTAAACAAAGGGCATTGGCATCAGAAATTTTTATAATCTTGAATTTGCATACTTTATAACAAAAACAAAGCACATGCTGACATGCCATTTCAATTTTCAAGCCGGGAAATGTTTGACAAGTGGCAAGCTCAGAGATGGTGGGGCGAGAATTATGACCGAATCATGGAGCTATACAATGTCCAGAGATTCAATCGGCAAGCTCTTCAGACTCCATCGAGGTCTGAGGATGAGGTAAACCTCTAAACCTTAAGAATTGCTTCTTTGATACGATGTTACTTGATTAGCATCTTAATACTGGCGCTCCTATAAATAAGCATAGATCTTTTAGAATATAAATATGAATAAAAAAAAATATTATAAACAAGCATATACTTGTTTTCCAACAATAAAGAACGGGGACTGCGGAAGGCTTTAAACATGACTTCAGTTAGTGGTTGTCGGAAAAGAATTTAATTTAAATGACCAAGTAGTTTGGTCACTAGAGTTTGGGTAGGACAAGCTATTTTGTTCCAATATTTATGTATTTTTTTTGGATGATGTAGGAAGAAAAATTTGCCGAGAGATTTGTACTTATTTTTTTCCCCCTGCTCTTATGTATTTTAGGCATTCCAATAGAAATTCAGATAATTATTACTAAAAGATACTTGTACTCGACTTGCAGAGAGATTCTAATTACTCGAGGATGGGATCTGCGAGGGAAAGCCCGGCTCTGTCTTTAAACAAAGATTGGACACCGAGGAGCCACTACAAACCCCCTGGAAGTAGACAGTATTTCCCACCCGACCCTTACGATCACGGGGGGGGTGGTGGTCATCAGTTCAATGCTGGGTCTAGTGGTTATGTTATGGGCGGCCACAAAGGAGAGACATCATCTCTGGATGCATCGCGGACGACAACCTCATCTCGCGACGAGGCTTCAGTTTCAGTGAGCAATGCCAGTGACCTGGAGACAGAATGGGTTGAGCAAGATGAACCTGGAGTCTACATCACCATTAGACAGCTGGCTGATGGCACTAGGGAGCTCAGGCGCGTCCGGTTCAGGTAATGAAGTGTTATTTTTATTTGCACTCGACAAGCAGAATTTGTCTCACATTTTGGCTGGGCTGTGTTTGGTTCGAGGGAAGAAAATTAGGAGCTGAGATATAAATAATTACATTGGTGAGGAAAATGGAGAAGTGGGGGAACTTTTCTGTTATTGTGTTTGGTATGAATTCTCTCGTCCAAAACCCTCGTACCAATAATTCATGCATCCTATAATCCACCTGCTGATCGCCTTTTCTCCCAATTTTGTCCTACCAAACATGGCCTTGGGTTATGAGTCCTCCCTCATGTTTGGCAATTTTTAGTGGTTATCAAAATGATTTGTTGGCTTGATATATATATATATATATATATATTTTTTTTTTTTTGACATTGTGATACTAATTTTGTTCATGAAATGCCTGTCATAACCCTTTTGTTTTCGGGTTTTTTTTTTTTTTTTTTTTTTTCTCGTTATTTGTGCAGCCGCGAAAAATTCGGGGAGGTGCATGCAAAGTTATGGTGGGAAGCAAACAGAGAGAGAATACAAGCCCAATATCTTTAAATTTTTGTCACACAAGGAATAGAGAAGAAAAGGAGCTACGACGCATCTCGACGTCTCAGAATGCCGGAACGTGAATCCTTGTAGTGTTAGAAGTTGAAACACGACAGAGAACTGGACTCACCATCACCAGTGACAGAAGCTGAATTTGACATTCTTTGGTCTAACATTACAAGTAATGGTTTTTCTTTTTGATTCTTATATGTGAGGTGATGGCTCTTGAGATGTCTTTGATGTGTCCGGTTTTGTCTTAATTTAATCTCCTTTGTTCTTGATATTATAAAATTTACATATTTTCACCATTACAGATTTTTTTTTTTTTGGCTATTATATTTTGCATATTAGCATTTGTCTCTGTAACACAGCTATAGTTTGAGAAATGAAATTGGAAAAATTTGCGGTTTTATTATTAATTCTCTGTTACTTTTCTAATAGAATGCCTCGAGGAAATTATGATTAATATATATATATATATATATATATTTTATAGCTTTGAGTTTTCCCTCTAAACTGAAATATTATTGGACAAATGATAATTTCCCTTTTTAAAAAACAATTATTGGACATAATCTATAATTATGGCCTCTGTAATACCTCCATTCGGGTTCATGTTGGGCTAGCTAAAAAACTATTGTTAACATAGATGCATTTTTACCAAATTAATATCTTGGCACAATTTCACATTTTACAATTGATTGAAGAAAATATATAGATATATGTATATTTTTTGGTTTCTCCTATTCCTATCGTCAGAGAAGTCTGATTAGTTGCATATATTGTCCACGTCGGCCGTGTCTTTGAGGAATCTACTCTTTTGTAATTTATGGTCCATTTTTGGACACTAATTCAAAAAAAAAAAAAAAAAAAAACCTCTCATAAAAATTTAAATTTATTTATCAAATTTATATTTCAAACATATACACCGGGTATTTAGGTGATGACAATTCAAATACTAGACATGCAAGTTTGATTCTCTTTATCCCTTTTTTTTTTAGGTTTTTTTTTTTTGTCTTCTCTTTACATTACATAAGTTGCCATTTTTTTTTTTTGGTAAATAACCTTCTACATAAATTTCCATCTAAACCATAAGGAATCTAAACTATTTGTTTTATGTTCGTTAGTCGTACCTTTTTTTTTTTTTTTTTTTTTTAAGTCATAGGAGTTCATATTTACAAAACTACACCTCAAATGATGCCATACTACTTTTGACATTTCTTTTTTTTTTTTAGTCTCTCCGAAGCAATTTTCAAAATTAGAATTCTGAACTTTTTTCTTTTTGGAAAATTATAAATAAAATCCCTTATGTTTGTTTCCTTGAAAAAAAAAAAAAAAAAAAAAAAACAGAGCCTTCTTCTTTTTGAAACTAATTGCAATAGTTTGAAACAATCTTGGAAGTAGAAGTAATAAGAAAATCTTGACAAATCTAAGAAAAATCAATTACAAATCTTGAAAAAAAAAAAAAAAAAAAACCAAGAATAGATAAAAGAACTTACGTTTTCATTTGTTATATATATGTGTGAATATTTCTATATATAAATATATATTAACAGACAGCCTTCTTTAGGAATTGAATAAGATAATTTAAAAAAATTTTGGATGGAGTGAATTGAAAAACTACAAAAACCTTCTTAGAACAATCTGATTGTATATATCGTATTCTTTTTTTTTAAAGTTTTTTTTTTTTAAAATTTTAAGGAAACGTATAGATAAATATATGAAGTATTATTTCCTTAAAAAAAAAAAAAGGTGAAAACATAGTTGAAAACAAAATAAGAAAAATGGGAGAAAAAGGGAAAATTGTTAAATGATCATAAGACAATATATATCTATTTTTTTTTTAAAGGATATATGTATTTTATTTAATAAATGAAAGTTTATCATAATTGTAGATAATTTATATTCCATTTTAGAAAAGGAATATCCTCAAGCTTTCTCTCTCTCTCTCTCTCTCTCTCTCTCTCTCTCTCTTTTAAGTACTCCAAAAGGAAGGAAAAGATTTTTTTTTTATTTCTTAAAGAAAACTACAAGCACACTTCAACACATTGTTTTACTTCATTTCAAATTATTAATGATCCTAGTTTTTCTCTCTTATCTTGAACGTATTTTTTTAATGTTCTTTATTAAATTTTTTTTTGAGAGAAAACTCTGAAATTGAAGTGACTGAAAACACACAATACACACACACACATACACGATATTTTTTTCCCGATTTTTGCTAAAAGTCCAAAGAACATAAAACTGATTTGAGTAGGACAAGGATAGTATAAATTTAAATGCATAGCAAACACAAAAACCGCCTCACAAATTCTTGTTGGTATATATATATATATATATATATAAAATTTGCATGCTTCTAAACCTATTACTCCATTCTGCAAGTTTTAGGTACGTGCAAATTCTTTTTTTTTTTTTTTTCCTTTTTAATTTGGTTTTTGTTATGCAATTAGTTAATGGCATGCACTTACTAGTTTTAATCAAAACCCTCTTTCGTTTTGCTGAGTGAATTTTTTTCAACTATTTTTTTATTCATGTCTTGGTTGATGCTGTACTTGTCCAACTCAAATTTTGGAGAAAAATTAATCGACAAACTGTTAATATTTCTTAGTTCTTGACTTTATTTTGAACCATAATTTTATCTTTTATTTGTTACTTCTTTATCGTTCAATAACTTTCTTCATGATGTAGACTGTTAAAATAGAAACTTTTCTTCTCTTTTTTATTTTATTTTTTTCCCATTCTTTAATAGCTGAAGGTGCTTTCAAAATCTCAACAAGAAGATCATCCACAGGTGAAGAGGAACAAAATCGGAGAAGAAGAACAAATAATGCATCCCGACAATGGTGGCACAGATTGGACAAGGGGGCAGATGCTCGGAAAAGGTAGTTTCGGGTCAGTTCATTTGGCTTTTCTGAAGGAGAACCACGGGCCACGGTTCGAGGGTTACCCGACTATCATGGCGGTGAAATCGGCGTCCGAGATTTCAGCTTATGACAATCTCAAGGCGGAAAAGTTTATGCTCAAAAGATTTAGAGACTGCCCTTACATCATCCGGTGCTTCGGAGACGACACCACAGTCTCCTACGATGGCCAAGTAGTCCTCAACGTGTTCTTGGAGTTCGCCTCCGGCGGTACGGTGTTTGATTTGATCAAAAGGACAAAGGAGGAGAAGGGTAGTCTTGGAGTTCCCATGGAGTCAACTGTCCGGCGACACACCGACTCGATCCTCAAAGGGCTAAAGCGTATTCATGAAGAGGGATTTGTCCATTGTGATTTGAAACCTGAAAACATATTGCTTGTCAGACAAGGCAATGACAACGGTGGTGATCCTTTATTTGTGGCCAAAATTGCCGATTTGGGATTGACAAAGAGGATCGGAACAAAGTCCACCGTAGGATCTCGTTTATATTGGTCTCCGGAGGTGATCAAAGATAATATTCAAGAGCAGCCCTCCGACATTTGGGCTTTGGGGTGCATTGTTTTTCAAATGTTAACCGGAAAACACCATTGGCATTATGCTTGTATGGGCCTCGGGTATCAAGAAGAGCGGGTTCTCCCGAATGGCTTATCAACACAGGCTCAGGATTTCTTGAAGGGGTGCTTCAGGAGAAATCCAAGCGATAGACCAACCGCTGAGATGCTACTGAATCACCCCTTTGTGTGTGAGTCAATTCATCAGAACAAAGAAGATGACCCGCGAAGGGTGTTCCCAATGACGCCCCTTTCTGTTGATAAGGTCGATGATGAAGATTCAAGTGTCGTTTCGGTGATCGACATATCGAGTTCAAGTGGTTGATCAGCATTGTTTGTTTGAAGAGCATGGAAGCAGCTTCACAGCAAAGACCTTCGTAATCGGAAGAGAGATCGTGCACTCTTTTTCCCATCCTCGGGTTTTAAAGAGTAGATCTCGCTTGATTCCATAATGTCAATTTTAGTAGATATAACCTTCATAGGGATTGAACTTGTATATGAAAGATACTTTGTGTAGTTTGAAATTCAGATATTTCCATTAATTTTCTAATATTATTCTGTTCATATATCTATATGTTTTCTTGGTTAAAGAAAAAAAAAAAAAAAAAAAAAAAGTCTGTACTTGAACTAAGTCATCTTATTCACTTCAAAAAAAATTTACCAATCTGGTTAATTTGACAATTCTGCTATATTGGTTATATAATCTACAGTCCTGTCAAGTTTAAGCAACAAGAAGTAGGGAAATTATGCTCTCGCAGACACTTTCAAAGATCTCGCAGCATTATTCTCTTTCTTGTAATTCAATCGCGAGATTGAAGCAATCGTAATGGTTGCTGGTGCGGTTTCTTCCAATGCGTAAGAATTTCGGGACAGACTCATAAACTGTATTGCCTGCAAGTGTAGATAACCATGAGTCCACGACGAGCACATAGATAGCAAAGTAAGAGAACCAAGAAGAACGTGGAAAAAATATTATGAATATTGGTACATTTTTTGTAGGAAAATTCTCTAGTTCTCAAAATGGCAACTAGATACATTCTCAGGTTCTTCGATGATAATCTTCAAGTGATCACAACTTATCGAGTCCGCTTCTGTGGTCCATTAAACTTGGAAATTCTCGAATTATGATCGACACTTTCTTTGTTCATCACAATACAAGGAAAATAAAAGATAGCACAAACCGTTGGCAGCTAATTTATCCAGATTTTTTAGTTGAAACCTTCCTGCCACGGTTTCTAATCATTCTTCGTGTTGACTTGATATGATTATTCAACGTCTAAATTTAGAGAAAAACTATCCTGGACAAATTTTATCCCCCCGAATTTTGATGATTAGTCCTCAAATAAGAAAAAAAACATTATCATTTTTTGTTGAAGATCAGTATTTAAAAATATCTCCACCTGATTAATATTTTCTTAATGAAGATCTAAAAAATTTGCATTTTCATATAGTAACTATTTTCATAACATTTACTTGAAGCCTTCTCATGCCTGTAGTTTTGTTTTAAATGTGATTTGATTTATGGAAATAAGAAATGAAACAAATCTAATTAGTTAAAAAAAAAAAAAAAAACTTTTCTTGTTAAAAATGGGATTCCCCAAAAGTTTTTTTTCTTAAAAAAAAAATTCGTACTCTGAACTTTAATATGAACAACTTTACTCTCAAAGTATAAATCTATAGTAGACCATCCCAATTAATAACAATGCTATTTATTTATGGACTTTTTCTTTAATAGAAATTGACATGTAATTTATATGTAAGTTGTCATCTAAATATTATATGAGCTATTATTTTTTATTTATTTTAATTCAAATTTTATGAACGTTGAGATCTTTAATTTAGTTTCGTCATAATTTTTTTGAATTAACATAAAAAAAAAAAAAAAAAAAAAAAAGAAGAAGAAAGAAGAAAAAAGCTTCACGTTTTTAGTTAATGACCTTTGTGAACGCAATTTGTCAATTTCCATAATATATAGTTAACGTTGTTGTTGTTGTTGTTTTTTTTTATATTTTATTTTTAATAATTAATTCAATATTGTTAGTGTAACACCCCTAAACTAGTAGGTTAATTGTAAATTTTTTCATTACTAACTAGTTTAAAATGCGCTATATATATACATAAGTTGACTCAATTAAAGTCAGTAAATAACACAAATAAAAATAAGTTCCTAAATTACACTTGTCATGAGACATCTGAGTCTTATACTCAGTCAACCGTGATCTAAAAAGAAAAACCTGTATCACAAGATCTTATATAAATCGGAACTCAGTAAGGTGAAATGTATGCATGAATGCAATCATGTTTGAATTCCTCATCTTACTGTACTCATTTTCAGTCACTTTGAACATTTTCAGTCAAAACTGTCTTGGACCCCGTCAAGTGTAAAATCTAGCTTAGTACTCGTTAAGTCATGTATTTCACGAACCTGTTTCTTTTCAGTCATTGTGGTTACCCTTCATTAAAAATCTCGCATCTCAAGGGATGTTGCCACTGAAGCTATGTTTGGGGTCACATTTGAAAACATGTTTCCAAACATTTTATTTGTCATTTTCCTCCAACTTTAATATTCACTTTTTCAAACATTTTAAAAAAACTCAAACTTTAAAAATCTTTAATTTTATCATTTTAAGTTGAAATAAGATGATTTTTTCACTTCAAATTGCATAGAATTCTGAGAAGAACGAAACAAGATTTATATTGCTAATTTTTTTTTTCCTGAACACGTTTTAAGTTTTTATATATTTTTTACTCCAAATAATTCATTTTCACCAAACACACTTCCAAAATTCAAACCATCTCCAACTTCCAAAATACCGTCTCCAAACATGACCCCAAACACCCTAAGATTTAGGTCCACCGGTCCCTCCCACATCCCTTGCCTATCCGGATACTAAACCATCATTCACACTTCAGTTTGAAATAGGAAATAAGGGTACGATAGTTTTTTCTTTTGTAAATATGCATATGAAACAATGTTATGAATGCTCAAATGCGCTATGCACATATCAAAACCTCATGGAGCGTATCATTTCATGTATTTGTATGAAATAGATATAAAATCTTATAAGTACAAAACTTGCTATTATTATTCTTGGGATACAGTTAAAGAATTTACTTACCTATCCGGCAAATGAACAACGACAAAAACTACAAAATCTTCTGTTGAACTGTATGTGCTTTCTACTTGAACCGTATGTGCTATCTATTAGCCTACCAAAAATCATCACATTCATTGAGCGACTCAATTTACTTCACATTCTTGTATATACACATCCAGGGAGTCTCTACAACATATTACAAATCTAATTACACCCTCATGTGTATAGAGTAATACAACATCTTACATAACCAGCTCAGCCATGAATTGAAATAGTTGCATGCAATTTGTCAATTTCCATAATAGTTATCATTGTTTAAAAAAAAAAAAAAAAATTTAAATTAACATTGTTAGTGTAATACCCCTAAACTAGCTGATTAATTGTAAATTTATTCGTTATTAACCTAGTTTAAAATGCGCTACATAAATTAAAATAAATTAATTAACTCAAATAAAGTCAGTAAATAACAAAAATAAAAATAATTTCCTAAATTACACTAGTCAGAAGACGTCTGAGTCTTGTACTCAGTCTACATTCTGTGATCTTAAACGAAAAACCTATATCACAAGATATTATATAAATCGGAACTTAGTAAGGAGAAACATATGCATGAATGCAATCGTGTTTGAAATCCTCAACTTTTCACGGTACCCATTTTCAGTCACTTTGAACATTTTCAGTCAAAACCGTCTTGGGCCCGTCAAGTGTAAAATATGGCTTAGTACTCGTTACGCCGTGTGTTTCATGGAACATGTTTCTTTTCAGTCGTAGTGGTTAAAAACCTCGCACCTCAAGGGATGCTGCCATTGATATTTGGGTTTGCTGGTCCTTCCTGCGTCCCTTGCCTACCCAGCTACTAAACCATCATTCACACTCTATGTTAGAGTTAGGTGACCCGAATTCTGTTTGGCCCGACCCGAAAAGCTCGCGGTACGACATATGTGATGGAGCTTTAATTATGAGAATTTTAATAGGTATGGACCTCTTTTAGGGTTTAGGTATATATATGATGTAATTCTAGGGTTTCATTATTATGCTCTTTTGCTGTAACCGCTCCCTAATGTACTTTTATTTGATTTAGTGGATTTTCTTCATCTCTGCCTGTGGTTTTTTCCCGTCTAGGGTTTTCTACGTAAATTCATGTGTTCTTGTTTTTTCATGTTTCTGTTGCCTGTCGCATTCTTTAATCTCGTAGCACTTCATTTAAAATAGAAAATAAGAGTACAATTGCTTTTTCTTTTGCAAACATGCATATAAAACAATGTTATGAATGCTCAAATGTGCTATGCACATATCAAAATGTGAGCGTATATCATTTCATTCATATATATATATATATATATATATATAGGAAGTAGATATAAAATAAGAAATTTTATAAGCACAAAACTTGCTATTATTGGGATACAGTTGAATAATTTACTTACCCATCCGGCAAATGAACAACGATAAAAACTACAAAATCTTCTGTTGAACTGTACGTGATATCTATTAGCTAACATAAATCATCACATTCATTGAGCTACTCAATTTACTTCACATTCTTGTATATACACATCCAGGAAGTTCCTACAACATATGACAAATCCAATTACACCCTCATATATATTGAGTAATACAACAACTTACATAACCAGCTCCGCCATAAATTGAACTAGTTGCTATAATTTATAGTATTACTTTTCTTTTCTTTTTTGTAAGTATTACTTTTATTCTATTTTCTTAAATGATTCAGCTATATGACACGGGTTTTTACTTTTAACTGGTTTCGTGTGTTTGTGTGTGTGTGTGACTATGATTAATGGGTCACAAAAACAAATACTAATAAAAGCATTACTTCTATGCTTATACCTACACATTTACAAATATATATAATTAAACCTCTGCCAATATTCTTCAACGTATGTGCGTACATACATGACTCCCAATCATAATAATTGTCTCTAATATTAGTGACAATTGAGAGAAATTTTTACCACACAATTAGTTATAAAAAAGCTATAAAATGAAGTGGAGGAAGAAAGTAATTTGGAAGGGAATTAAGTTTCAGACTTTGTATATCTCCAACAGCCTAAGAAAAGAAACGTAAATATTTATCAAAAAAGAAAGGAAACGTAAACTAAATATAAAAGGAGGAGAATGCTTTTTATAATTCTACCGCCTAACCTCCTGCAAAATAAATAAATCATATATATATATATATATAGGGAAAAACTTTGTATTACTAATTGAGTCCACGTGTCTGGAGATTAAAAGGGCATAGCTTAGTCATCTCGAAATCATGTAATCATCTACATACAACACTACGTAAACAAATTTTGCAGCCTAATACAACTAATTCTATCAATTGTGGGTATTTTCTGGACTCTAAATGCCAACTCTCTCTCTCTCTCTCTTTATTTTTTTTTATTTTTTATTTTTAAATAAAAGTAGACTGTAAGCTAAGAGCTCTAAAAATTACGTGATAAATTCAGGGGACATTGATGTAATTTAACCCCAACCAATATATTGGAAAAAAATAAAATAAAGGGGGTACATTAATTGTCGAGAAATTCTTTAGTTGATCTCAATATGAAAACTTTTGTTACTAGAATAGTGGCAAATGCATTCAATGGCTCTTGGCATTAATCTCAAATGAAGATCATTACTTATTGAGTCCGCTTATGTGGTCATTCAAGGTGGAAATTCTCTATTAATTATGATCGACAGTTTGAAATTCCAACTTCTCATACTAGGATGCGCCAAAAAAAAAAAAAAAATCGCACTTGTAATCCACTTTTAAACATCCTGAAGGTCTTTTGATCGATCTGTCTCATGAAAATTATGCGTGCTTGTCTTTGTGTTTTACTGAAAAAAAAAAAAAAAAAAAAAAAACCACTTTTAAACATGCAGAACATATAAGTTTGGGGATGAAGGCAAGTTTGTGTCCACTAAAGTACGAGGAAAATTAAAGACAACATAAACCATGCACGGCATAGTTCAATCCAATAATACGTTTTTTTTTTTTTTTTAATTTTTAATTTTTAATTTTTAGTTCTACCGAGGTAGCTGACCGTTTGTCCTATTGACTGTTATAAATTATTCTCGAAATTTTTAGACTCACTTTGCACTTCTTCATGTCTATTTTGAGCTAGGTTAAAATGAACATATTTTGGCATCAAAAGGAGGCAAAAATGAAAAACTATGATGGTTTTCATCCTCTAGAATTAAGACAGGACGTAATTTGATTGCTATATATATGTCAGCTATGCTAAAGCATGTTGGAAATAAGTGCTATAAGCGAAAAAATTTTTGGACATTCGTCTTTCTATCACAAGTAACTTCGAGTTGCAAATCCATAACGGAAAAATTATAAGCATGAACCATATGATCAGAGGAGACGGAAACAAGGGGATGAGATGAGAATTGCTCGCTAATCGCGCCAATAAACAAAATCAGAGCCTTAACGGGCATGGAAATTGTACTAAGGCGATGCTCAACGTGAATTGCTTCGATTTTTGTCGGTGTTAATTTTGTCTAATCATCTTGTTCAATCTTAACATGTTTTATTTTAATATTTTATTTTGTTCAACTATTGTCAATATGTTAATATAGCATCCCTTTTTTTTATTTTCAAGAAAGAGTTGGTATATTATCTTGAATACCTTTATCCTTTCAGCATAATCATCTTTTTTTTTTTTTTTTTGTTATTCTTTCTTGACATGTATTTTGAATTTTGAGATAAGATCATAGATTCATAGGAGTAGTTGTTTGTGATAGAACTTGAACTGAATTTCGTAGTTTGATGAAAATAAACAAAAAAAAGAAAATCTTGCTTTATAATTGATGAAGAAGTTTCAAATTTCTTTTTTCTTATTTTCTATTTTGACTCTCATTTGGTGATGGGTGAAAGATTGATTAAATTACTTTAGGCAAGATGTAAAATACTTTGAGAATTTAGCTATAATGCATTAAATACATTGGTGTAAAACTCACATCACCCGACAAACTGCTCAAACTGCCTAAACTTTGAACAGTTACGGTTTGTAATTTTCACAAACCGTCATAAAACAAATCCACATAAACCGCTCGCTATGCATGCGAATAATCTTAAAAAAAAAAAAAGAAGATATTTAGGTAAATTATCAAAGTTTACCATAGTCGAAGATAATGCATATAACATTTATATAAAAAAAACAAAACAAAACAAAAAAACAAAAAAAAAAAAACAAAAACAAAAAAACAAAAACAGAAACAGAAAGCAAAATCTCTATCAAAATTTCCCCCATCGTAAAGGTGGTGGAATTTTCTTAAAAGGAAAAGGATAATCATCAAGCACTCTTTCTCTTGTTTCACTCCAAAAAGAAAACAAGCTTTTTGTTTAAAGAAAACTAAAAGCACACTTCTACACTTGTTTCATTTCGAATATTAAATAAATGATCTTAGAATTCTTATTAAACTCAAAATGTATTACTATATTTATATTTATAGATATATAATATATATTAATTTTTCAGACTATTTTTTTAGGTATTTTTTAAACTACTTTAATTAAAAGACCAAAGAACATAAAACTGATTTTATGTAGGACAAGGATAGAACTAATTTGAATTCCACCCAAACACACTTCAAACATCCAAATCCAAATCGAATTCAAATATCCTTTATATGTCTTATTCTTGTGCACACACACACACACACACATATATATATATATATATATATAATTAAACATCAAAACCTATCTGTATATTTTAGGTACGTACATATATTCTCCTTCTCCTTCTCCTTCTTCTTCTTCTTTTTTTTTATTTGGTTCTTATTTTGGTTTTTGTTATTGAATTATTTGCTAATGATATGCACCTACTAACTTAAATCTAAATTACCCTTTCTCGTTTTGTTTGCATCTTTTGCTTGGTGAATTTTTTCAAACTATTTTCTTATGATCATGGCTTGGTTGATTCTTTACATGTCAAACTCAAATTTTGTAGAAAGATTATCTAACAAACAGCTAATATTTTCTTAGTTCTTGACTTTGATATTGAGCCATGCTTTTATCTTTCATTTATTCCTTCATTCTTTATCTTTCAAGAAGTTTCATAATGATGCAGAACGTTATAATTATAAGAAAAACTGATTTTTAATTTTTTCAGAGCTGAAGTTACTTTCGAAATCTCAAAGTTTATGATGAAGAGAATCAGAGTAGAAGATTGTCTAGAAGTGAAGAGGAACAAAATCGGAGAAGAAGAACAGGTGATGTATGCCTACGATGGTGATACAGATTGGATGCGGGGGCATATGCTTGGAAAAGGTGGTTTCGGTTCGGTTCACATGGCGATTCTGAAGATGAACCACGGGCCACGATTCGAGGGTTGCCCAACTATCATGGCGGTGAAATCAGCGGCCGAGATTTCAGCTTTTAGGCACCTCAAGATGGAAAAGTTTTTGCTCGACATGTTTAGAGACAGCCCTTACATCATCCGGTGCTTCGGAGAAGAGATCACAGTCACCGCCGACTGCCGATTAGTCCTCAACGTGTTCTTGGAGTTTGCCACCGGCGGGACGTTGTTTGATTTGATCGAGAGTACGAAGGAGAAGGGTCTTGGAGTTCCCATGGAGTCAACTGTTCGGCGACACACCCGCTCGATCCTCAAAGGGCTTAAGCGTATACATGAAGAGGGCTTTGTCCATTGTGATTTGAAGCTTGAAAACATATTACTTGTCCGACAAGGCAATGAATATGTGGCCAAAATTGCTGATTTGGGATTGACAAAGAGGGTTGGGAAGAGTTTCGTTGGAGGAACTCGGTCATATTGGTCTCCGGAGATTGTCAGTGATAAGATTCAAGAGCAGCCCTCTGACATTTGGGCTTTGGGATGCATTGTTCTCAAAATGCTAACCGGAAAACTCCGATGGGATCATGATGTCACGGGCCTCGGGTATCGACAAGCGCGAGCTCTCCTGAATGGCTTGTCAACACAGGCTAAAGATTTCTTGACGGAATGTTTCCTGAGAGACCCAAGAGACAGACCAACCGCTGATATGCTACTGAAGCACCCCTTTGTGTGCGAGTTAATTCATGAGAACAAAGAAGATAACCGACAGAGCGAGTTCCCATTGACGTCCTTTTCAGGTGACAAGGTCGATGATGATGATTCAAGTGTCGTTTCGGTGATTGACATATCAAGTTCAAGTGGTTGATCAGCA
Source organism: Ficus carica (assembly GCA_009761775.1). Taxonomy (NCBI): domain Eukaryota; kingdom Viridiplantae; phylum Streptophyta; class Magnoliopsida; order Rosales; family Moraceae; genus Ficus; species Ficus carica. The sequence continues at coordinate 8,163,272 of CM019750.1, forward strand.
TTGATGGTTTGAAGAGTGGGGTGCAGCCTCACAACGGAGACCTACGTAAATGGAAGAGAGATCATGCACTCTTTTTCCCGTCCTCGGGTTTTAATGAGGCCTCTTTGGTGTAACATTTACACACCAAGAGTAGATCTCGCTTGATTCCATAATGTTAACTTTCGTAGAGATGAACTTCATAGGGATTGAACTTGTAAATGAAAGATGCTTTGTGTAGTTTGAAATTCAGATATATTTCCATTCATTTTCTAATAGTATTAAGATGAATTTGTTTATATATATATATATATATATATATTAAAATAAGCTTTCATCGATTAAAAAAGTCTATCATAGATTTTGTACATGAACCAAGTCATTTTATTCACTCATTAACATCAATAAAAAGTAATCAATCTGGTTAATTAGTTTTACAATTCTTCTGTAAAAGGCAATCTAAATCAGAATATGTTCAGTTCTAAATTTTTATTAGTCCCCGTGTGACTCTTATTATTAGAATCTCGGTTAAAAACAAAGGGAGAAAAGGGAGTCAATTACTGTAATGTGAAATTTTTTCTGTTTGTTTTTAACAAAAATCCTAACATAAAGGGAGTAATCCCTTTTTTTTTTTTTTTTCCTTAACCAACTAACAATCTAATGAAAGGGGTAAAATTAAGTATTATTTTAAAATTTAGTAAGTAAAGTGGAAGTTAGATAACGTAATAATAAACATGAAATAATTCCCAAAAAAAAAAAAAAAGACGAACTATAACTCGTATGGTTGTATTTATTATTTACTAATTATAATCAGGAAATTTTACTAAACTATTTGTGGCACACATACGATATTGCAGCTATCTGACATTAAGCCAAAGGACCACCAAATCATGATTATTAACGACACATATATTTGTCGTGGTTAAAAAAAAAAAAATTACACGAAAGCAATTGCATTAAAAGATCGATCTTCATATATGACTAGGAAACTCAAACTAAAGAATAGGGCAATTTTATTTCACTCCTAATAGCCTGTTTTGAAAATACATGAAACAAATTTGATAGGAGATGTCATAAAAACTGAAAGAACTAGAGAAAAATCAACTTAGAACACTCACAAAATCGCCCGCTTTAATTGGAAAATATAGGGAGAAATAAGTAATTAACTTACAATTATAAATTGAAGTGAATAATCTGGTGGTTGCAGATATAGCGTAACGTTAACATCATATCGGACTCCACCTAAAGGTGCATAATTCAAATCTCGCCATCTTAAATAAATAAATAAACCACAAATTGGATTGACTGAAAAACACATGTATTCCTTAAAAAAAAAAAAAAAAAAAACATGTGATAACCTTCTTTAAATATAGGGAAAAATACCTAAATGACACAAATTTAAAGACTATTATACCAACATGACACAAAAAATAAACACTAGACTAACATAACACAAAACTAAACTAAAATTAACTAAAATTTGTGTCATATTAGTCAAGAATAGGGAATTTTTATCATGTTAGTCAATAGATATAAAAAAGATAGTTATTTAGGTAATTTTCTCTTAAAATATATAACGTTTAATTAACTATGTTAATTATCTATCTATTTACTATTTACTGTCATACACTTTGAATATTTAAAAGTTTATTGTTTATTTTTTTTAGTTTCATAAAAATAGTAGTTATTACTCTATACATATATAGATATATATATATTGAGGGATAGTTATTACAATTTTCAGAGAATGTAGATTTAAAATGTCTATCCTTTTCTCAATGAAAAAAGGATGGACATTTTTTACTAGAAAATGACCAAAACATAGTTTAAAAGAAAATAAGAAAAAAAGACAAAAACTAATTTATCATATAATTTTTAAAAAGGGTATCTTGGTGAATGAAAGTTTATCATTGAAGTAGATGATAACGCATTTACCATTAAAAAATGTCTCCCTAATTTCCCACCATCGTTTTGGTTGTAGAATTTAATTAAAATTTCATTTACTAAGGAAAAAAATGTACTTTCCTTGAAAAAAAAAAAAAAAAAAAAGAAAGAAAGAAAGAAAGAAAGAGAATAAATAGATGTATAGAGAAATAAGGGAGGACATGGGGCATTTGGAGGGGGGGGGGGGGGGGGGGGGGGGGGGGGGGGGGTGTGTGGGGGGACAAAGCATTGAGGTTTTGACTTCGGAGGATAAAAATTCCAAATTAAGTAGGTTCCAAAGGAAGTTTTAGAATTTTGCACTTGCTTCCTGCATATATGAAAAAAGTGAAATTTGTAATTAGTATCAATGAAATTAAATTTGTTGCAGATGTATAATAAATATTTGTTAAAAGAATATTTACTCTATGATTGCAATTAGAGATTTATATTTCAATGGCATTTTTTTAGAAATTTTTTAACAAATGGTCGAAGTTTTTTAAAATTAAGAAAATGACAGTTTTTCTTAAAATGATTAATCAAATTTGTTAAATGTGATTGATCACATAGTATAAATTAATTTAGTCAATAAATTACTGATTGTAATCACTCACTGATTGATTCTAGTTAATCATTGATTGACCACAATATATATTACCAATTTTTCAATCAATTAGTTATTAATCATAGTACATCAGATCTAGGATCTTTTGGATAGGCAAAAGTGATATTTAAGCTAAATAGAGGGGTGCTTTAGTATTTTCATTAAAAGAAAAAACCAAGGATTGAAAAATTGACATTTCTACTGATATTTCCATGGAAATTTTGTATTTTGGAAAGTACCGATATCGAAACAGGGGTGTCTTATTTTTTCCGCAGAGTATCTTCAAAATTTCCATCGAAATTTCCATAAATATCGATTTTTTTTAATGAAAATATCGATTCCCGTGAAAAGTATAGTAGTAAATGACAAAATATTGTGTAAGTTTCCGAAACTTTTTGTGGAAATATCCATAAAATATCAACCTTGATATTAGTTTTTTATTTTTTTTAATTTAGTAAAATTCATGAGTTTTTTTTTAATTCATGCACAATTCTTTTCTATACATGAATAGATAGTAGAGATTGAGAGACATATGACATGTCTAAAAATTTAAAATAAAACTCAAATGTCATATCTTGGTATCGATGTTGTTTACACTAATAAGATATTGCAAATATTTTCGAATATTCTAAACACAACATAATATAGGTAGATTAATGTTTTAATCTACCTGTATTATGTTTCGTTTCAATGATTTTACTTAATTAGTGAACGTCAACTTATCATTTACTGTATTATGCTTCATTCTTACCATGTAAATTTGTGATATACTAATTAGTATTTAATTGAGACTTTTATTTAATTTATGTATTATTAACTATTTTAGAGTTTTATAAAGTTTTATTTAAAATTTTAGTATTTTAAAATGAATTTTTATATTTTATATTAATTTTCACTGATATCGATATTTTCGTCAATATTTCTGTAAATTTAAATACCGATATTTTCACAAATATTGATATTTTCATACTTGAAAAAAATTACTTGAGGTATTTTTAAAGATGAATTATTAAATGAGAAGTCACAAACATCATTAAAGTCATTTCAAAAGAAAACAAAAAAACAAAACAAAATCATTAAAGTTGGACCAAAAACGTAGTACTATGAAATTTATAGTAGACATGCATTTTGTGACTTTTGAATAAGAACTAGTTGGAAAACATCGTTCATCACATAGACAAACAAAGCAAAAAGATTATAAAATAAAAAATAAAAAAGTAGTTTTTTTTGTAAAATTATCACGATATCCATTGAAGTATAGTAAGAGATAAGAATATAATAAATAAAAAAGGAGAAAATAAAAGGCATTAGAAGGAAAAAGAAAAAAAAAAACAAAACAAATAAACAAATAAAATAAAAGGCATTAGAACATTAAAGAAAAAAAAAAATAAAAGGCATTAGAACGAAAACACACAGGTAATCTTTTTCGTTCTTGTGAAAAGATACTATTAAAGTCACAGTTGATATTTATGCTTTTTTTTTTTTCTCTCTAAAAAAATTTAAATTTTTTTTTTACATAGTTAATGAGGAGGTCTGTATAAAGATTTAGGTTTTGAACAAAAATAACTTTATGATTTTCAATGGGTGTGAATATAACTATATTTAGTAGGAAAATTAGGTTGTGTGGTTTATTTTGACCACCCAATCTAATAGATGGCCGAATTTTTTTTTTATTTAGCAAAATGATCGTTTGTCATTTTTTTTTTCATATCTGATCAGTAAATTAAAAAAAACTAAAAAAAAAATACCTTATTTACATGTTCATGATCACCAATTCAAGTCCAAGTAAAAGTCCTGATTCATAAGACCTAATCCTAATCAACTACACAAAATAAAAATAAAAAACTTAAGTTCTCACCGCGTCAAAAAGTCGTAATCCTAATACAAATAAAAATAAAATAAAAACGCAAATTGTTTGAAAATAAACTGAAACGATATTAAACATTCACCATATTAATTCTTTATAAAAAAAAAAAAAAAAAAAAAAAAAAAAGAAGTAGAAGAAGACCCAAAATTACAAACCAAAAGCCGTTTTTATAGGCTCATGATCACCAATTCTAGAGTTGAAGGTGCTTTAAGTTCATGATGAAGAGAATCAGAGAAGAAGATCAACTACAAGTGAAGAGGAACAAAATCGGAGAACAAGGACAGAGTATCTATGCTGACAGTGGTGGTAAAGATTGGATACGGGGGCAGATGCTCGGAAAAGGAGGTTTCGGGTCGGTTCACATGGCGTTTCTGAAGGTGGGCTACGGGCCAGAATTCGAGGGTTGCCCGACTATCATGGCGGTTAAATCGGCAACCGAGATTTCAGCTTATAACCACCTTAAGATGGAAAAGATTTTGCTCGAAAGATTTAGTGACAGCCCTTATATTATCCGGTGCTTCGGAGACGACATCACACTCACCGACGACAGCCAATTAGTCTACAATGTCTTCTTGGAGTTAGCCTGCGGGTCGTTGATAGATTTGATCAAAAGAGCAAAGGAGAAGGGAGGAGTTCTAAAGGAGTCAAGTGTTCGGCTACACACCGTCTCGATCCTCAATGGGCTAAAGCGTATTCACGAAGAGGGATTTGTCCATTGTGATTTGAAACTTGAAAACATATTGCTTGTCAGACAAGGCAAAGCCAACGGTGGTGATACTTTTTTTGTGGCCAAAATTGCTGATTTGGGATTGACAAAGAGGGTTGGAACGAAGTCCGTCGGAGGAACTCGGTCATATTGGTCTCCGGAGATAATCAAAGATAATATTCAAGAGCAGCCCTCCGACATTTGGGCTTTGGGATGCATTGTTTTTGAAATGTTAACCGGAAAACTCCCTTGGCGTCATGATTGTACGGGCATCGGGGATGAGGAAGTGAAGGATCTCTTGCATGGCTTATCAACACTGGCCAAGGATTTCTTGAAGTGGTGTTTCATGAGAAACCCTAGCGACAGACCAACCGCCAAGATGCTACTGAAGCACCCCTTTTTGTGCCGGCTAATTCATAAGAACAAAGAAGATGACCGGCAGAACATGTTCTCATCGACGTCCTTTTCTGATGACGAGGTCGATGATGAAGATTCAAGTGTCGATTCGCTGATTATTAGCTCATCGAGTACAAGTGATTAATCCACGTTTTTCGTTTGAAGAGTGGGAGCAGCGTCAAAAGGAAGACCTTTGTAAATGGAAGAGAGATCATGCACTCTTTTTCCCGTCCTCCTCGGGTTTTAATGAGGCCTCTTTGGTGTTACATTTATACGCACACCAAGAGTAGATCTCGCTTGATTCCATAACGTTAATTTTGGTAGATATAAACTTCACAAGGAGCGAACTCTTGTAAATGAAAGATACTTTGTGTAGTTTGAAATACAAATTATTTCCTTAATTTTGTAATATTGTGGAGTTGTTTTTGTTTATCTATATGCTTTGTACTTGAAGCAAGGAATTTTATTTACTCAATAACTTCAATACAAATTATCGATCTGGTTAATTTGACCGTTTAGCTATAATGCCAATTTTAATCCGAATATCTTTGGTCGAAACAAGTTTAACTAGCAACAACAATTACTGTTAAGTATAAAAGTGCAAGCACAAAATTCTTGTAATTCAAATACAAGATTGAAGAGAGTGTAACGGTATTGCTGGCGTGCTTTCTTGTATTGCGGAAAGCACATGAACCATGTAGTACTCGGATGAATTTAGGGACAGCCACGTGAATTGGATTACCTGACAGTGTAGAAAGCCTACATGACAAGCATAGGTATCAAATTCAGAGAAGGAGAATAAAAGGACCAAATAGAAAGCCGAAAAGAATGTTCGAAAAAATTCTGGAAAGTGGTACATTTGTTGTAGGAAAATTCTCTAGACTCAAAATGGGAACTAGATGTATTCTTAGGCTCTCTGATGATAATCTTAAGGTGATTACAAATTATCGATTCTGCTTCCATGGGTTATTCAACATGGAAATTCTCAAATTGTGATTTGACACTTTCAATTCTCAAATTATCGTACCAATTTATGCTCGAAAGTCATACTTGTTTGCCCCTTTAAAGCATCCATGATTAATATGACATTTTTAGTTAACACACACTAGTAGGTGCCACGCTCGAGATTTAATCATATAATAATTTTTTTTTTTTTTTAACCGAATTTATACCCTGGATTTTAGGCTTATTTAAAATATATATCCTGCATTTTTTTTCGTTTGTTGCAAATGTCTAATAAATATTTGTTAAAAATAATATTTACTCTATGATTGCATTTAGAGATTTATAGTTCAATGGCATTTTTTTTTTAAGTTTTTAACAAACGGTTGAAGTTTTTAAAAATTAAGAAAATGACAGTTTTTCTTAAAATGATCAATTAATTTTATTAAATATAATTGCCCACATAGTATAAATTAATTTAGTCAATAAATTACTAATTGTAGTCACTCACTGATTGATCCTAGTTAATCATTGATTAACCATAATATATATTACCAATTTTTCAATCAATCAGTGATTAATCATAGTACATATAGGGTCTTTTGGACATTTGAATAATAAAAAAGGTAAAGGTGATATTTAAGCTAAATAGAAGGATGCTTTAGTATTTTCATTATTAAAAAAAAAAAAAACCCGAGATATTTTTAAAGAAGAATTATTAAAAGAGAAGTCACAAACATCATTAAAGTCATTTCAAAAGAAAACAAAAACAAAAAAAAAAAAAACAAAACAAAACAAAATCATTAAAGTTATACCTAAAACGTAGTACTATGAAATGTATCGTAGACATGCATTTTGTGACTTTTGAATAAGAACTATTTGGAAAACGCACTTTGTACATGTGAGATAGACAAATAAAGTAAAAAAAAAAAAAAAAAAAGATAATTGTTTGTAAAATTATCATATGATGGGCATTAGATCCACCGTGTGGCGTCCATTGAAGTATAATAAAAGATAAGAGTATAGTATATAAAAAGAGAGTATATAAAAGGCATTAGAAGGAAAAAGCAAAAAATAAATAAATAAAAATAGAAAGGGATAAAATAAAAAGGCATTAGAAGGAAAAGGATAATAAAATAAATAAATAAATAAAGGAACCAAACGTGGCGGAATGAGGATGATTTGGTTTTGAGACTTTTATATATAGAAAGATTTATAAATTTTGGGTTTGAAAGCGAAGTTGATGTTAACAAAAGATGTATCGGTAATCTTTTTCATTCTTTTGAAAAGATACTATTTAAGTCGCAGTTGATATTTTTGTGTTTTTTTTTTTTTTCCTTCAAAAAATTTATTTATTTTATTTCTTTATTATTATTATTATTTTGCATAGTTAATGAGGAGGTCTATGTAAAGATTTAGGTTTTGAACAAAAATAACTTATGGTTTTCAATGGGTGTGAATATAACTATATTTAATTAGAAAATTAAGTTATGCGGCCTATTTTGACCACCCAATCTAATAGATGGCCGAATTTTTTTTTATTTAGTAAAATTATTGTGTCATTTTTTTCAAATGTAATCGATCAATATTTTTCTTGATTTACATTATAATTAATCAATGATTGATTACAATCAATCACTTATTTACTGAATGAACATTATTACGTGATTAATAAAAAGTCATTCAACTAATTTTACTGAATTAACATTATTATGAGATTAATAACAATTGACCATTTAAAGAAAAAGTCTTTCAACTAATTTTTAAAACCCTATTCAAAAAAAAAAAAAAAAAAAAAAAACTATTTACCTCAAAATCCCAATTCAATATGAACTTGTACAAAAACCCTTGAAAAAGTTTTAAAACATTATTAACCTTGAAAAAGAAAACGCACGGGAATTTTTTACAAATCTAGCAGTTATCCACACAAATTGAATAGGTTTTGCTAAATTATTTGCGATGTTTTACATTCAGAGCAAAAGAGTTTGACGAATTTTTTATACAATTTTTCAGAAAACAAAGGTGAGACAAATTAGCACAAAAGAGCAAACTGCGTTTTTATTTATTAAGGGGCCAAAGACGGGCTTTCGAGTTTGGTTCACACCAACATTATAACCACATCATATACATATAGCATCATAGACATTAACCACATCATAACAGGAGAGGAGACGAGCATAACAGGCGGCAAAGCATGCCATTATCCAACCCAAAAATTAAAAAAGCCACACAGAAAGTAAGATTCGTAGCTTCGCTTATTTTAAATCCAGAACGCTGCGCGCACACACATTCAGACACATGAAACAAGTAGAAGAGCCATCTTCTCATCCCACAACCTTCCGACTATAGACTCGGCCAGGTTGGATCGGTTGGGCAGGCCTTAGATACACATTGCCAGACTCGCCAATCCACTGGACTCCGGCTTTCATGGAAGCAGTGGGGCGCACCCCCACAGTTGGCTTACGAGGACCGATTGTCATGTTTGCCAGCTTTTCAGATGCATCGGAAACTTCACAAGCAGCTCTAGCCCTATTTGTTGAGACTGCCAAGTGCCAAGCAACAAAGTTTAAACGATTAATTGGGGGATCAGATACCATTCCCATTGATTAAACAGCTATCACAGAGAAACACAACCAAAGTGTTGTGCCGACTGATGAACACTCAACAACGAAAAATCTAGATTTAGATACTCAAAGAGGTGTCTTTAAACAGATCGGCAAGAGACTCACTAGGATTGCTCTTTCCTGGAGGACGATATCTTTGTTGATTTCCGAAGCTCTTCACAGATTTGTTTTCACTCTTTCTTGCAACCTTGTGAATATTATTATAAAAAATACATCAGTAAAACCAGTAATAACACCAAAAGTAAGATTTCTAATCCCCCACCAACTCTTTTAGGGATACCAATCGGGAAGGAAGATGCGAAGTCTTAACCAAAAAGAAGAAAAAGAAAAAAAGATTCTGATCTTACCTGGTTATGCATATCAAGTTTGCGCTGCACACCTGTAAGAAGCAGAGCATATTTTTTTTTCAGGGAAGAGCATTACTAGACTCAACATTATACGTCTAGGAAACCATATTTCGATATTAAAGTTCTCTTTATTTTTAGGAGATCATAAATAAACATTGATGCTTCAAGAATAAAACCGTTCTAAAATGGCAATAGGTTACCATCCAAGAGAACTCAGGAGTTTTGCAACTGCAACTCAACATATTACCAAAACCAGAAAGGACAAGTCAGCAAATCAAAGGAAAAGTGATTACCAGCATCTGCAGAAGCCTGCAACTTTGGCGAAGAAAAGTTGCTAGTGAACTTCGAGTTATATAAAGTCCCAGTTTGTTTTTTAGCACATTGTTGTTGCTCCAGTACTCTTGTTCTAGCTGTGTAAAATAAAATGAATTGAATTATTAGATATTTCATATTTTGGTAAACATTCGTTAATTAATGCACTAATTATCTTGCATTCACAAACCAGATGGAGGAGTTCTAGCAACAGCTGGCCTGGAACGAAGAGATGGTGGAACATAATAGCAACTCTGAAACATAGAAATACCGACTTGATGAGAACCAAGTGAAAGGAACGACAAACAAATGCAAAGGCTGCATTCGTTTCCAAGAATGATAAACAATCAATACTTTGAGTTTTATATCTTCTACCAAAACACCATATACCTGGAAGAAAGGATGCTGAAGGGCCTCAGCAGCTGACGGCCTCTTGGAAGGATCCCATGAACAAAGTGCCTGGACATTAAGAAAAAACACAGAAAAAAGAGCATTAGATACCCAAACAAAGACAACCACACTAGTAGTAGGCATCCACCTGAAACACTGGGAACAAAAAACCAATCATATGATCGATTAAAAGAGGATGAAAACAACTAGCCAATACAAAAAGTACTCACTTGAATAAGGCTAACTGCGTCATCACTAGCTGATGGAATCAACATGGATAGATTGACACCAGGAAACTGCACAATACAAGAAACGCCACAACTCAGTCCCCCACGTCTATTCTTTCATCATTTCATAAACTACCATTAAAGTAAAGTAGACAATAAGCCGACTGTTTCAGTAAGTGCAAATATAAGACACTTACAAATTTGGAACTCTATTCCAAATAAGTACAACATAACAAAAAACTAAATATATGAAACTCTATTCCACACAATTCATATATCCATGTGTTCATTGTCTCCTTAATTGAGTCTTATCTAGCAAGAAAGAGAACTTTGTAAATAAAAGCAATAAACAAGAGTGACCTGTGGGAATTGGTAGTTGATATCACTCGCAAGGTGAAGCCCTTCAGCCCATAAATTCTCAGTTGGACTCCCTATCACGCTACAGATTTTGTATATCTCATCTGCTTCACTGTTTGCATAATAATTATAAGTAGGATGGTAATAAGTAAATTGACAGTCATCAGGCGTCTTAAAATTTTTGTTCTCTCTAAAGCAACAAAAGAGTAACTGTGAAAAGAAATAAGTGCGTACCTAGCACCAGGAAATAGAGGACGGAGAGTAAACAACTCCGCCATTATAGCACCCATTGCCCACATATCTGACAAAGACAGACGTTGCATGTAAAAAACCAAGGAATACTAACAGTGCATTAAACTTTGACTACTAGTCAAAACATCTCATGTAGGTAATAAACATTTCATTCAAATGCTGCACACTCACCAACTTTAGAACCATATAGGCATGATTGAAGCAGCACTTCAGGGGCCCGATACCTAATGTGAGTGAAACACAGTAACATGTTGGTAACAATACAAGCAGGAGAGAGAGAGAAGAAGAAAAAATAAATAAAGCACCTACCAGCGCGTTGAGACATATTCCGTATATGGTGGCAAAGAATTAATTTCCCGAGCCAGGCCAAAATCAGCAATTTTAATCAGTGCTTTGGTGACCAACAAATTCTCTGCAAAAGGAAACACAAATACAAAAGTCAAACAAAGAACAAGTATCACAACAGCAAAATCATTAAATATTTAATCAGAACTCAAACAAGGGAAGGAAATAGGGAAGAAAAAACGAAATAAAGGTAGAAAAAAGCCACCACATGAAGAGTAGAGCAAGTGTATTAAAAATATTTAAAAAAAAATGCAAAAATGCTGAAAATACAGCATAAATTAAGCATACACCAGCACCAGAAGACAAAGACGCATCATTTCATCCATCCAACTCAACACAAAAGAAGATGGAAATTAAGTGCGAAACAAGTTGCTCAGTGAACTGATTTCAATTTTTCTTATGAGCAATAAATATTGTAAATATTCAAAAAGGAAATTGAACACCAATTTGGTTTTCTGGGCAACCCCAAGTCTTTCCCGGCATTCCAGTACCCAACAAAGATCAAATGTCATTCCAAAACGCGGGGCGGGGGGGACACATAAAGATACCCGTCAGATTTTCATGAATCATAAACTTAAGATCCAAAAAATATTTCTATAGATAGAATATTAAAATCAATTTTTCCTTTCCGAAAGAAAACATTACAGTAGTGAAGGCAACAAAGGCCAGAAGTAAATTACAGAAAGTAAGAACTTATCATCAACAAATTTCTAACAATGCTCTTGGCCTACCAATTTAAAAAATCATTTTAATTATCAAACCACAATCGATATAATCATTTTAATTTGTCGCAAAACATTTACCAGGCTTTAGATCCCGATGAAAATATCCACATTGATGCATGTACGAAAGTCCTTGGAAAACTTGAAAACACCAATTTCTAACTTCAGCTTCCGAGAAAAGTTTCTGCCTGTCTTTCGTAAGTTGGTACAGATTGCACTCCTAACAGAAGTGTGCGACATTAGAGAGTAGCCAATTAAAACTCAAGTAAAATGGGGGCACAACTTCACCCTAGATGAAAATTCCACTTACCATGTATTCAAACACAAAGTACAAGATGTCATTTTCTCTGATGACTTCCTTCAGCTTCACAATATTAGGATGATTCATCTTGCGCAACGACTGCCATAAAACAAATTGAAAGTCACTTAATGAAGATAAATGAAGATGAATAATAAGTAGCCGGGAATCAGAGAGGAAAACTTTATTCAAAATACCTTGACTTCTCTCAGATTCACACACTCGTCCCAAGAAAAGTATTTTTTCTTCATTTTTTTAATAGCAACCTGTACAATATAAGTAACTAAAGAAAAGTGTAGCCAAAACATATCCACATTATAAAACAATGATACATCAAAGAAATTTACCACTTCACCAGTTTTCTTATTAATAGCTCTCCAAACACTTCCAAATGTTCCATCACCAACCTCCTTTATTAATGTGTACCTAGTGTATTCCGGAAACAGTTAGATGTCACATGACCAACAAACATGACATGACCAAACAAGTACTGCCAAAATCGTACTCACCTCTCCATTCTTGTGGAACACAAAGCAGCTCTTTATTTATTCAACACAAGTATAAGAACTCACTAAAGATAATGGCATTTATCTTCAAAGGATGGTCCTTAAAACACTCAATAAAATATACACAACGACGTTGCTGGTCCAGCTGAATCCACCATTAATTTTCTGTGGCAACATGCATGAGCACAAAACCAGAGATATTCTGATGGACGAGCTGCGCAGCGTTATTTATTTCTAACCCAAAGGCTTGAAGACAGCGGCATGGCTTGAAAGGTGAATATTGACAAGAGCTATAGAACATATTGGCATGTAGAGAACCAAGTAAGGTAGATTCCGGTAACAAGATAGATCTCGTCTCAAGAACAGTTGTTAACTTCACTAACAGCTATTTCATCAATATCAATAAACGAACAGGTGCAAAATCTTCAGCTAAACAGATATCTCGCCACTCTAGACAGTACCCATCAGAAGCAACAACAAAAAAATAACTAGAAAGTAAGCAGCCTGCAGAGATCCCACAATCAATTATCTAATATTGACTATGCAGCAGTCTTCAACAGCAGATCACCAGACATCAGCCCTGCGAGAGAAAACATTAATTAAATGAGAAATTATTAACCTACTGATACAGCTGTAGCTCAGACAAAGATACCCGGGATATATTTGAAAATAAACCGAATGATACTACCCAAAAGCCTTATTTATTTGTTAGTGATCATCAATTAAAGTCCAACTAAAAGTCCTCATTCAGAAGTCCCACTCCTGATAAAACTACATAGAATAAAATAACTTAAGCCCTCACCTCATCCAGAAGTCCTATAATCCTAATAAAATATCAGAATATTAAATAACTGAAAAAAAAAAAAAAAAAAAAAAAAAGATAATAAAGTGCCCAAATTGTTTAAAAATAAACTGAAAGATACTAAACATTCACCGTATTGTTGATTTATTTCAGAAAAAAGATCCAAAATTACAAACCAAACACCTTATTTATATGTTCATGATCACCAATTCAAGTCCAAGTAAAAATTTTGATTCATAAGTCCTAATCCTAATGAACTACACGAAATAAAATAACTTAAGTCCTCACCGCATCAAAAAGTCTTAATCCTAAGACAAATAAAAATAAAATAAAAACCCATATTGTTTGAAAATAAACTGAACGTTATTAAACATTCACCACATTAATTCTGAAAATTAAAAAAAGGACCCAAAATTACAAACCAAAAGCCGTATTTATAGGCTCAAGATCACCAATTCTAGTCCAAATAAAAGTCCTCATCCATAAGTCCTAATCCTAATTAACTAGGATACTAAATTAAGAAAATATGTTAAGCCCTCACCTCATCCAAAAGTCGCAATCATAACAAATAAAAATAAAATTAAAAACCTAAATTGTTTCAAAATATACTGAACCGTGCTAAACATTCACCACATTAATTCTGAAAAAAGACCCAAAATTACAAATCAAAAGCCTTATTTATAGGCTCATGATCACCAATTATAGTCCAACTAAAAGTCCTCATTCATAAGTCCTAATCCTAATAAAACTACATAACATCAATAACTTAAGTCCTCACATCACCCAAAAGTCCAACTCCTAATTAAACTAGGTACGATAAATAACTTATGATGAAAAAAGCGCACACACACAAACACACCCCACTATATACATGTGTGTTTGAAACAAGTAGGAGATGCATTATACCGCTGAAGAAGATTCCCCAGAAAGTTGGACTGGACGTTGTATCAGCACTGTACTATTAAAAAACGTTTGTTAGATATGGCTAACATTCACATTCACCCCCACCAAGAAGAAAATGAAAAGCGAGAGAGTGAGGGAGTGAATTGCTTACTGGTACAATTGCACTAAAGATCCAACACCTATTTCAAAAGAAACTAGCATCACGCCTCCTTTCCTGATCATTTAAGAGCAACTGACCACTAAGTGCAATTAACGAAAGAAACCAGAAGAAAATCTCCCACGAAGAGAAATCGCCAGTCAAGCACTTCCTGGAATGATACGACTGAATGGTGGAAGCAATTTGACCAGAAGCAAGCTCGCTCCATGTCTTGAAAAATAACACAAATTGCTTTAGATCCAAGCCTGCCACAACCTTTCATGAAAGGCACAATAAAAGAATTCAGATCAGCACCATCTCGTCTCATAAAGTAAACAAACAAACAGCAATCTCAACAAAATACGTGCGCATAACATTTGATGAAACTTGTTTAGAATAAATGGTCATTTATCTTGCAATTGCAGATTTACAAAGTAATAGATAGAACTATTACCTCATTACCCAAAAATTAAACGTTTTTCCTAGACTCAAGTAGCAAAATCAAGCTTACAAAGGTGAGATATACCAACTGAAGTACGAAACGATATGAATATAACCGACAGCAGCAACAATGGATTCTAGCACCAAAGAACTATAATGAACAACAATGTATTCGATAAACCATACTTGGTGCTTGCAAAAATCCTATATTTCCACGCACCAAAGAACTATAATGAACAACAATGTATTCGATAAACCATACTTGGTGCTTGCAAAAATCCTATATTTCCCAATTCTTAGCTTCATTGATATTTCAGAAAAGAAGTATGCAGACTCCAAGTATTCATGTTTAAGACAAAACACGACAGAAAAGAGAAAACCTTGGTGTCGGAAATACGAACAACCAAGAAACCTAGAATCAGATGAACAATTACAAACGAAACACAATAGAAAAAGAACCGCAAAAGGGGGAAAAACAAAGTTAACCTTCTGACGACATTCAAACGAATCAAAAGTCCTAAAATACCTCAAATTTATCAACAAGCAAAGGACATATCTCAACAAATTTCAACAATGAGCTCAAAATCAACCAAAATTAACACGAGAATCAAATCAAGCAGAACCAGCAAACGAAACCCTAATCCTAAATCGCGACACCGAATCGACGCAAATCGCAAACCGAATCCAATAAAAACCAGGCAGATCTGATTCAAAAATTCAAAAAAAAAAAAAAACGAAAAATCATGGAAATTAAAAAAACAAAAAACCTGAAAGCCAAACGGCATAGCCACCGTCGCCGGGGACGGAAAGGGGTGGAATCCAGAGCTTCTTGTGTGAGGTATCTGCTCTTTATCCACCGAAACCCAGACTTATCTCCTTCTTCTTCCTCTTTCACCGTCAAAACCCACGAAATTCTGATCACTTTCTCTTTCTCTCTCTTTCTCTCTCCAGAAGAGGAATACCTAATTTCCAATAATTGGGGTTCTAAATTCTGACGCCTCTATTCGCTTCTGCTTATATCTCTCTCTCTCTCTCCTCAATTCTCTACGCCAGCGGAGTTTTCTATTATGCCCTATGGACGGTCCTGATTCGCTCCTCCTCCGCGTGGCTTACCCATCGTGCGGTTACCAATGGCTCTATTATTTATTAGTTTAATTTTTTTATACAAGTCTGTCTATGTATTTTAATTAATTTTTTATATGTATGTCTATGTATTTTAATTCATGAGTCCACCTAATTTCCACTATACATCTCCCCCAAATAAAATAAATAAAAATTTGCACTCTCCTCCTTCTGTCTTTTTTTTCTTTTTTCTTTTCGATTTTAGGGTTAAAAAAGGGTAAATGTATGATAAAGTCTCATTTATATAACATATCGGTAGAGTTCATTTTTAAGTCATTTAGATGTTATCAAATGACTGATATTTTACTTATGTATGATAGTTAGAATGCACCTTACCTCATAATAACATTAACTAAAAAATTTATAAATAATATATAAAAAAAATAAATTAAAAAGAAATGAGTAAAACACTCATTCTCTCCCCGGCTGACGACCCCCCGCCGAAGAGCCAGGCCCCCTTGACACGGACAGACCCCCCCGGCGTTCGAGCACAGGCGCCCCCCTCCCTCGATGCTGACCATGCCCCCCCCCACCCCCCTTGTGCTCGACCCAGGCGACCCCCCACGCTCGAACCAGGCCCAAGCGCCCCCCCCCCCCCCCCCCCCTCCCCAAGCCAAATCTGACCAGTGTTTGGGAAAGGGTGTTGGCGTCTAGGAGGGGGGCTCCTCGGCGTCTTCGCCGGCATCAGGGGGGCCGCCGGTTGACTGGTTGAAAAACCAGTCTTCTTTTTTATTTTATTTTTAATTTCTTTTTTTTTTTAGTATATAATATTATGGGTTAATGTACATTATAGTTATCATGCACAAGTAATATCTCAATCGTTTGATTAAATTGTGACGGATTAAAAAATGAATTATACCGATAAGGTATATAAAAAGAGCTTTATTACAGTTTTACCCGTTAAAAAAATTCCTTTTGCTCTTTTTGGTTGGATGTGTACAATTTCATCTATATATATATATATATATTTATTTATATTTAAATTGAAGATTGAGTGATTCAAGTTCTTTGCATTTTTCTTTTTTGGAATCATGCATGGAATCATATCTAGTAGGATACAAATATACTTTTTTATTTTTTCTTTGCCAAGAAAGTTTTTATAAACTTTATTTAAATATGTATTACTCAATTTGGTGCATGCAAATGACAAAAGAATAAAGAAAAATGGCAAAATCATAAGGTACATGGTACAAAAGGGGAAAGGTGGAGAACCAATCTTAGCCATGAAAAAGAAAGGAAGGAAGAAAATTATAGGACAGAAGAAACCAAATACACATTAATTGCATTTAACCGTTGGAATAGTGATATTAGAAAAGCCCAATTTAATTAATGTATTAATTATACACATTACTTGCATTTTATTGTTCGAATTTTCACAATAGAATTTTCCTATTTTATTTATAGGGTGTGGACCAATTATAACTGAGCTTATTATGTACAAACAAAAATTAAAATAAGGTTATCTTTACATTTTTAGAACACGATTTTTTTTTTTTTTTTTTTTTTGGCCTTTACAAATTAGCACTCTTGTAACTCAAGTCTATTTGGATTATCTTTTTTTTTTTTTTTTTTAATTTGGATTATCCATTATTAATTTGTACGCGAATGAATATTTCACATTTGAAACGATAATCCTTGTCGGTTTCCAAGTTATAATTTTCATCATTTATATTACCAAACAAATCATACTATTGATTCTTAGCAATACATCTATAACTATATTATGTTCTTGATTTCTCTTTTTTTTTTTCTTTAATAATTTTTTTAAATATCTTTTTTTTTTTATTCTCTTCTTTTTTACTATAAAATATCTATAACTATATCATAAAAGTGAAGTTACCTAAAAATACTATTAAAATTTTAATTAAGTTATATTAACTTTTTGTTATAATGTTTTTCCTCTTTTTATTTATTTTATTTTTCTTGATTTCTCTTGTTTTTTCTTTAATAACTTTTTTAAATGTCTTTTTTTATTATTCTATTATTTTTTATCATAAAATATCATTGAAAATTTTGACATTAATTTTAATAAAATAGATATTCAATAATTTTAATATGTATACGCTTCAAAAGCATGTAATTTTAATTACTATACATATATGTATGGGTAAAACTGCAGTAAAGTCCTTTTTATATATTCTATCGATAAATCTCATTTTTAAACTGTTAGGATGTGTTGAGATGTTGTTTCTCTATCATAATTCTCATACACCTTACCTCATATTAGTATAGATTAATAAATAAAAAAATTTTTAAAAACCCCACCCCTTCCCTTCCCCGACACCGACGACTTCCCCACCGATGCTAGCAACGAACCAACCGACCAAATCTGCCCCCTCCAAGTCGACGAGCCCAGGCGCCCCCCCTCAACGCTGACCAGATTCCCCTCCCCTCACCCCCAACACCGACCAGACCCCCTTTAGGTGTATGATAATTACCGTATATAAGTAACATTTTAGCCATTTAATTATATTTAAACGGTTTAAAAATAAACTCTATTAATATAATATGTATAAGAATACCACAATTTTACCCTATATGTATATAGATACAAGAGATGCTTTTTGGACCGGAAAAATGCGTCCATGAACAGTAGAGTGGGTGGCACGATATTCTATCTTATCCTCCCATGTCCTTTTTTATAGGTTTTTTTTTTTTTTTTTGGCCCTTTATTCACGTTCTCTTTATTATTATTATTATTTTGTGTGAAGATATTTATACGGTTATCTACATGTGTTGTGTGGAAGCTGAGGTGTATAGATTTGGTCCTAGGGTGGCGCCACGAAGGCAATTGGGCGGTGATAGGTGTAAATATATATATATATATATACACACACACATATATGTTTGTATGTATACACATAAATATATAGTGTAAAACAGACGATAAAGTTTGCTTTGAGACCGGGGCTTCTTCCACTTTCTGGTTGGGAAGGAAATCCACAAAGTCATTCCTTTGGCCTTCCTTCCAACTTGGCACCAAAAAAAAAATTGCGACCTACTTTATCCATTACAACAACCCAAATGGCAGTTTGCCAATTATTTCAAGAACTTCATTAAAATAAATAAATAAATCTTGGGATCATAAGTAATATAGACTCCCGGTTGACATTCCCTTTTAAATTTATTTTTCAATTTTATTTTTGCTATAAATATCAAAATTTATTGTTTGAATTCTAAATTTGAATCGGTGATATAAATGGAGCCTTAGTTTCATTTATATATGTCGGAAATTGTGACATCTATAATAAGACCTATTTTTTATTTGGCATATGGTGTTGGGGTAGCAATGATGTCATGTAGGATTGTTCTTGGCAAAGTTAGTGAGCACCGTTAATGTCAAGCATTACAGCATAATGCTCGGTTTATGAATAGAAAATAAATCTCACAACATGAGATTCATAAATAAAATCCACTTTTTAAATCAATTATAAAGATCAAGATCATGATGCTTGAATGGTGCTATGCTCCTAAGCATTTTTTATTCATTCATATTAAAAGGATGAAAAATTCGAAATTTTGTTCATATGAGATTTGAGTTAATTTAAAGCCCAGATTGAGGATGTAAAAAGAAAAACTTTACCATATTTTGAAATGGGGAAAAAAAAAAATCAAGGGGTCAAATAAGAAGAAAGAGGAATAAGTTAACAATCTATTAAAGAACTCTAAGGGGGTGTTTGGTGAATGAGTTTGAGTTGAAATTTATAAGTTTAAATAGTAAATTTTGTTGACTTTTCAGAAAAGACAAAAAACTTTTTGAGAAAAAGACAAAAACTTTTGGGGAAAAAGACAAAAAAAAGTCTAAACATGACCGGTTACCAAACAGGGCCTAAGGAAGCTACTTGGGTTGCTTCATCCTTGTCAATGTCTTTAGTGTTAGGAAAATTCTATTAAGGGTTTTTAATCAGGTATGGCTTTGTTTTTTGTCAATCTTAGGGTTAAAGATTCTGAGTTTAGGATTTGTTATTGATGGCAAAAACGAAGACGAAGCGAGTTGGTACTTGTTAATGAATGTCTTTGATCGGTTACTCGAAGAAGAAGATGAATCATAAGGCTAAACATCAAAAAGAAAAAAAAAAAAAAAATTCAAGAACTGATAAAGCATCTTTGATTAAAAATAAAGCTAAACTGCCTCCCAATATTTTTCATTTGATTAGCCTATAACCTCTTGCAAGTGGAAATTAGTACTACTCCATGATCCTTATCGTTCGATTCAACCAAATGGCACCAAACTGAACACTATCGGTAGTGCGTCATAGTTGATCACTACCGCAGACGTTCTTTTAATAGTTTTTTGTGGATTTTTCTTTTCAAAAACTATCGAGCAAGTCCGGGGTTTTTTTTTTTTTTTTTTAGTTAAAAAGATGAACCGAGCTAGTGTGATAATGTAGATATGATAAAAGGTTATTAAAGAGGATGTTTAGGTCCCAAAACAAACCTATTTCTTTGGTGCGCCTGTTAAATACGAACTTAAATTACAACCAAAATATTTTTTTAAAAGTAACAGTGTCAAAATTTTATTTCTTGTAGAAGGGGGAAATAAATTTTTGACTCTTCTAGAAGTCAAGAAGATGTCTCTTCTAGAAGAGAGAAATTTTTTACTCTTTACAAATTAGATTAGAAGAGTTAAAAAATCATATCTCTAGACGGTCTCTAAAAGCCATTGATTTTTCAATTCCAACTTTCATGTTTTTTGTTTTTATTACACAAGTGGGGGAAGATTCTTAGGATTTATTCATATTTATATATTGTATGTATGGAAGGAATAAAAAACCATTGAAAAGAAGATATGCTTTGATTGTGAAGCAGTCCAACAAAAAGGCTTTTGACCAGAATTCTTATAATATTATTTCATGTAGCCACTAGAGAACAACTCATCGAATATTCAGTGTAATTACTCTGCTTTGCAAAGTTGTTTACTTGTAACAATTGGAGAGAAGTGTTAAAAATCACGGCTTCTCCAAAGAACTGAAGAAGTAAATTGGTGTTTGTACAAAGAGCTTTCAAACATTTTACCGAACACACTACTTGCATTGCGTTATGTTACGTGAATATGTGCAAAGGTCATTTCGGAATTCCGAAAATCAATAACCAAACCAGCCCTAAATCTGGTTTAGGTGGAACAATTTGGACATCATTAATTTGCATATAAAGTTTTATATCTTTGTCGTTAAGAATGGTCCGATAAGATTTACGAACATGCTGATACCGTAGTAACATCATGACGTGGCTACTGTTGCTTAGCGAGATCGACGTTACCATAGAAACACCCAAGACCAAGAAAAGTCACTTATCTGTACGAGTCCTTCAAGATGCGAAAGCAAAATTTAGGGAACAATTTCTTAAGGACTCGTTGGAACCGATGATATGTGAAAAGATCGTGAGAGGAAGAGGGAAAATAGGAAAACAAAAAATGAGTCCTACTTTCGATGGGGTCTCAACATAATAAGTTAGAGGAGCAGGTATAGTTTAGAAAGGATTTTCACGGCAATACTGTGGCTATAGCGTATAAACTCGAGTTAGCACTATAAGGAGACAGACATGAGTATAATTCTTGGTAAAGATTCTCAAACTGTATTGCAGCAAAAGACATGGGAAGTTGCTGTAAAAGAACCTTTCTAGGCAAAGTACTGAACTATCTTACAAAATCTGCTTACTTGGTTAAGAGTTGCCGATTTGAGCCTGTGTCATGATCCCACAACAGTTATGTTGATGCATTGGCCACAATGGCATCCAGACTTGGTGCCACACCTATTGGTTTGTCCCACGTGATACTCTACTATTTTAAAAACTCGGTACGACAACTACTAACAGAACCCCAAGGCTTGGACTTGCCACCTAAAGAAAAGCATACTCCAAGCTTAGCAATCTGAAGCAGAGAATAAGAATCACCACTAACCCACAGCATTCTACCAATTTCAGCATCATCCCACGACATCGTTGTCATTGGTTGGAGAAGACATGTTTTGGACAAACAAGGTCCGCATGTTGACGCGGGTCAAAAGGTTTTCAACATGGAAGTTTTTTATCTTCAATGTGGCTTTAAAATACTGAAATTCAGTATGTGTTGTAGAGCACAAGTCAGAGAACAAAACAGGCGTTCAGCATTAAACCTTCTAATCCCAAAAGCGGTAAGCAACTTACACGCCAGGCTTTGAAGAAATCTGATTGCCCAGGTATTGAAGAGTATAAAGCTAACTACGTCATGCATACCGGATTAACCTACTCAACTGACTTTGCTAAAACCCACCTCATCCATGTGGACAAACAATGCCGAGAGAGATACTCTGGTAAATCTACCTGCAAAACAGAAAATGGTTAGAACATATGCCAATAATCTGATAACGGGTTGCCATCTCACAAACAAATTAGCACTGAAAACATTGAAATAGCACCTCCTACAACAATCCAATTCCATAGTCAGCTAAATGAATTTCTTCCTTCTTTTGGGATGACGAGTACAAAATGGCCTCCTCCTTTTCTTTTGGAGTAAATAATGATAAATAACCGTTAAGAGTGGCTTAAAAAAGGGATTCTAAGAAGTAAGAACAAAAGAGAAAAACAATGATGCATTGACAACATAAAATGCACATTATTAAGTCCTAAAACAAAAGGTAACCCATTTTGAGGGTGAAAATTTTGTAATTTTTGCAATGTTAAATGTGAAGAAAGTGTCATTGTGGTCTGTTAAAATATGACTGAAATTATTCTCCAGGAGTTGATAAGGACTCTCACAGAAGGGTTCACGTAAATTCCGTTGCAAAAGAACAGTGGTACTGAAATGTAAAGAGACCTAATAGTTGGCATGACGAGACTTACACTGCTCCATGATGTGGAATACCCATCAGTAGACAGCATCCAACTTCCGCCATTTGATTGCAAACCCAGCCCATCATTTGTAGTATTAAAATCAAGAAACTCATTGTCATGTTCACGATCAAATTTCCTCTTCTTTTTCTTTCTACTTCTTTTTCTGTGTTTAACTTTACTCGACACTCTCCGCTCCAGGTCAGAAACACTTTCTTCTGACAATCCATCGTGATCAAGTAAAGCATATGTATTAGACCTGCGGAAACTTATTGCATTATTCCTGAACATGGATTCCCAAGACTCAATAGTCTGGTATCCCTCCAAAAATCGGTAATAAAGAACCCATGATTGAAGGCCCAGCCATTTAACTGATTCCGCTGTCTTCAGTTTAAAGCAACTTTTAATAATTGGTGCCAAGCTATTGTCAAAATTTGGGATAGCACAAATCTGGCACACAATGTCTTTGGTTTTTTCCTCTACCTCCTCACCACCTTCATCTCGTAGGAGTCGTAGAAGCTCACGTTTTCTAGTAAAAACCGCATCTAACAATAGTGTCTGATCAAAAGACCCACAGTCACTGCACTTTGAAAGTATAACCTCAAACAGAAACGACGAGTTACTAAAATCCTTGGGTTCCATTCTAGGGTGAAGGACTTTACGAAGCGATTCCAGGAATTTACATAGCTCCGGCTCTTCAAGAGTAATAAGAAGGTGTTGACACAAGTAAGAGAAGGATTCCTCTGTTAGGAACTCAGTAACGACTTCCCACACATCTCTTGCCTTTTCTTTATACATCAGATCAAGAAAGTAATCTAAAAAGAATTTCCTATCAATGGACAAGATCTCACCATCTTTTAGCGACTCGGCAAACTCATTAGATGACCAAAATTCAGGCACATTTTCAAGAAAATTCTCCACAGTTTGTTGAATATCCAAATCAAGAAAGTAATGGGGCTTTGTTGCAACCACTGCAGGCGATTGTCCATGCTTTCCCTTCCACTCAAGTTCCTCCCAACATATATCTCGATTTACGAAAGCAAATTGAGTCAATGCCTTGGCACCTTTTCCATGCTCCATTCCACCACCACTACCCGCAAAACTAGAAAACCATTGCGATATGCGTGTTGGACTACCTGCATTGTCGAAATACTGTATCGTGATCAAAATTCCTATAGCTTCTACGACTTATCGTGATCAGAAATTACATAACATTAACACAATCTGGTTAGAAATTCACTAGCCTTCAAAGAATCTCTCGAGAATGTCACTGTTCTTGGATACGACAGACCCGGCTTTCTGTGGCCTCTTGTCGAATATCATCTGCAGGAGATGGGATGCTAAACCGTACTTCGTCGGCTTAGACCTCAGTAAGTTCATAAACAACTCGCACTGATCGCGGCGGGCAACAGAAGTCATGCCAGCTATGCTGTTGCTAAGCCATAGTCGAGCCTCAGGCCGACCTCCAGACATCAACAATGGCTGGATAACAGACTCCAACTTACTCAAGAGAGAGATTCTCATCTTGGCAGATTCAGTATCCACAACATCATCCCAGACGGGCTCCGACAAAAACAAATTCAACATTGTCGTGTTTCTGAATTAGAAGACCTCCTCACAACTCCTAGATAAAACCATGCCAGGATTAAATTAAAACATAAAAATTAATTAAAAAAAAGGAATCTAATAAAAAAAAATTTTAAACAGAAATTTTTGAACAGTTTTTCCAATCCTAAGAATCATAATAATTAAAACAGGTACCATATTAATTATGTTTAATTACGGATTAACCCAAATTAACGAAAATTGAGACCTAATTTGCTAAAATTGAAACGATTTCCGGGAAAAATTGATCTAAGTAATATACAAATCGCAAGCTCGGTTCGGGTTTTTCACATTTCATAAGTCGTTGTTATGAATTCGAACTGAAAAGCAAGAGAAATTACCTGAGGAAAAACCAAAATTAAAGACGAGGAGAAATGGAATCAGATGATTGAGCGAAGAGAAGGAGCGGCCATGGAGGGAGAAATTTTGATCTACCGGAGTCAGTCGCCGGCGGTGGAGCTTCTTCAGCTTGCTGTGGTCTGAGTTAGGGTTTGACGTCGAACCGAGTAATTGGGAGCGTCACCGTTGTAAGGAAAAAAAAAAAAAAGATATATATATAATTACAATAATAACCTTAAGTGATGCTTAATAGAATTGTTAAAAAAAAAGAGTAAAATACCCAACATACCCCCATATATTACAATAATTATGCATTTTTATATGCGCTGCCAAGTTAGATTAGGTCTTGATAACTTTGGAGTTTGGACTGCGTGGATATGAGGAGAAAAAACATAAATCAAGTCATTCTGTTCCACTTATGATATCAATATATTCCTATAATAATGTTGGTCTGGATACGTGAAAATATTATTGATTCTCTTTTTCGATTAATAAAAAAATTTAAAATTTTAAAAATATCAAGGTTATCCTTCCCCATTATCTAAGGGGGTGTTTGATAAATGAGTTTGAGTTGAAATTTGTAAGTTTAAATAGTGATTTTGATTAACTTTTTCAGAAAAAATAAAAAACTTTTGAGAAAGAAGATAAAAATTGAATTGATGGTGATGAGTTTCCAAACACCCCTTAAAATGTTATTTTAAATATGAAATTCTTACAATAATTATTTCAATTACTTTAAGAAATATTTTAAATTTTAAGACTGGATTTTTTTAATAGTATAGTTGAATATTGTCTTAAATATATTTAATATATGATGAGAAGGGTAAATTTGATACTTTAATAAGGTAAATTTGATATTTCTAAATTTTTAATTGCTTTAATGCGTAATTTCCAACTGATTTTGCACAAAAATAATTTTAGACATTTGAATAATAATCTTAGATAAATTATATATCATTAATATGATATTTTTAAGCTTTTTTTAAAAAAGTTGAATATTGTCTTAAATATTTTTTAATATTTAATTTGAATAAATAGGGTATAGCTTTTTTTGAGAGTATAGTTGAATATTGTCTTAAATATATTATATTTTTAAATTTTTAATTGCTTTAATGCGTAATTTCTAACTGATTTTGCACAAAAATAATTTTAGACATTTGAATAAGATTAATAAATTATATATCATTAATATGTTTTTTTTTTTTCAAAACAAATAAATAAATAGGGATATAGAGGCAAATAGTTTTTTTTTTTTTTTTCTAAAAAAAGGTTTTTAACAAATGGTCTAAGTTTTTAAAAATTAATTAAAATGTTTTTTTCTATTAAAATGGTTAATCAATTTTGTAAATAGTCAATTACTAATTGACCATATTTAGTTAATTATTAATTAATTCAAGGTCATTCATTGATTTACTTGAGATCAATTAGTGATTGACCCCAAGTAAATTACTAATTGACTCTAGATAAATCACTGATTGATTATCAATATATTATTTATTGACCACGATATATTATTAATTTTGTATTCAATCACTGATTAACCATAAGTAAATCAGTGATTGATGAACATAAATTATCAATTTTCTTAATCAATCACTGATTGACCATAAGTTAATCAATGATTTACCATTAAGGAAAAAAACAAAACAAAAAAACAAAAAATGCAACTCTCTCACTCCCCCACCCGAGATAGTCCCCCTATTCTTGATTCTCTCTCTCTCTTATTCACTTCTTTTTCTCTTCGTCACAGATCTGCAACAATGGTGGCAAAATCGCCGTCGTCGGATAAGACAAACCAGCCATTGAAGCTTGCGACTCCTCTCGACTGTCGCTGTCGCTGTCGCTATCGCCGTCGCCGTCGCCATCGCCATCACAAGTCCACAATCGCCGTCGCGAGCTGGGTTGAGCTTAATCGCTCGGTGATTTCACAATTAGGCATCCTCGGTGACTGCAAGTGACAACCAACAACCAACCACCCTGAGATTTCACGGCGAGTCGCGATTTGTAGTCATCCCACCGACATCAGATTTCACAGACCAAGGCAAATCAACGACGAGGAAGAGAGAAACGAGCAAAGGGAGGACAGAGAGAAATAAGAGGAAAGAAAGTGGCTGGGTGTTTGGACAAAATTAGAATTGATTAACCAAAACATACACATTAGGTTATTTAACTAAATAAATGAAAGTTGAGCTATCTATTATGTTAGATAATTTAAATAAGCCACCCAACTTAATTTTCATAAATGAATATATTATTTACTTCAAATATTTTGAAATATATATTTACCTCTTAAAAAAAACCACTATTTAGCTCTTTCTCCTTCAGCATA
Source organism: Ficus carica (assembly GCA_009761775.1). Lineage (NCBI taxonomy): Eukaryota > Viridiplantae > Streptophyta > Magnoliopsida > Rosales > Moraceae > Ficus > Ficus carica. The sequence goes on from CM019750.1 coordinate 8,190,547, forward strand.
TTAAGACCTTTTAATACTTTTTTTTTTTTTGGCCTTGGATAATAATGCTATAGCTCTACCTACTATGCGTGGTTGGTTTATAGTTTTGTGCAGTGATTTTGTCTGGGTAATTTCTCTGTAATTAGTATTAACAAAACATATGAAGTTTTGCCTTATTTGGTAAATCACAAAATAGTTCCAATAATAAAAGAATTACAGCTTGCCAAATTTAGACATTAGGGAAGCAAAAGATCTCACATTTAACATTTATTTATAAATATAAACTATTGGGGTATGTGTGACCTTCCAAACCAACCCCTTTGCATATTTTGACATTACATAATCAGCCTAAAAGAAACAGATATATTGAATTATAGGGACAAAAAATAAAAATTATACCAAGTACAAATTTTTGGTATCTTATAACGAATATATATAACTGTAATTTTTATATATAGAGGTATATATATAATCTCTATCATTAACAAAATCAACTTATTGGGTAACTGGAGTCTCTTTCAATTAATAAATTTTGATTCTAAAACTTGCTTTTGCTTGCTTGCTGCAGAACCTATAAATCTCTCTGAGTGGTATTGAAATTGACTTCTCTCTTTTGCTTCTTTGCTTCCAAAGAGATTAATTTTTATCAAACCATGAATTTTTCGAGTTCTTCTATGATTTGGGTCACCGGGAACTCTTATTAGAGGAATACCAGAGCTTTTTCTGGCAGATCAATATCTTCTCCTTCTCGACGCCGTACCCAGTGTCTTCTTTACGGCAACCCCACCTCATCCCCTTGGCGATCGTGGCAACGGCGTCCACGAAGTAGCTGGATTCACGGATTATCGTGTAGCCATTGGGGCGAAGGATCCGGTCCATCTCCAAGAGCACGTACTTCATGTCACATCTGCCAAGAATAGTGAAGCCATTCAAGTGTTAAGCATATGATCAAACAAGCATCATTAGTTCGTTGAAATTCATAACGAAATTGAGTTAGCGTGTGTTGCAAGTCAGATAAATGCTGCCTAATTTTCTCTAAAGAATCCGAAAATCTGGTAGGTTGTTTCTTTCCCCTCCTAACAAGCAACCTAATAAGCAAAATGTATGTTCACGGGACCCGCAATAAATTGGTAACTTGAGCTGCCATTTCTTACCTATGACTTTCCGCAGTGAAGAGGCCATCGAGATGCAAGAGATCGTAAGTTCGAGGATAAGTAGAGAAAGCTTCACACCTGCCAGAAAAGAATAGTGTTAACACCGAGACCACCGGCTACAGCATAGGCGACTAAAAACCTGAATCTTGAAAAGTTAAAAATAAACGAATTCAAAATTACCAATCGTGGTAAGTCCCGATAAGGCCCCGGTCAAAGACCACAGGGAGAGTGTTGGCTGCATAGGAAGAGACCACATTCATGACCCACAAAGGATCATCAATCACGGATGCAGCGAAGCCACCGTAAACAGTGTTCATGTCCATGATGTTTCTGATCTTATCGGTCCCAATTGCCGGAAGTAACTTCTTGTAGTGCTTCGCCCGCACCTTCCACTTGCTGTTGTCGTGATTGAAAGTACTAGCACTCCCGCCATGAATGTCAGAGATACGTTCGGGTGCGGTGCGCAACCTCTCGGGCCATTTAGGAACGGATTTTAAACCCGATTTCTTATGCTTCTGGTTTGGAACAACAACGCAAGAGCGGAGTGGAGTGTACCATGCAGAGTCCGGTTCAAGGCTGTCGTCGCATTTTGGTGGATAGGCCTCGGCGTTGTTTGCAATCTTGTTGTAGCAGCTGTTGTCTGAAGCCTTTTGCCAGACAGCAATGTCATCTTTTTTGTTGTACAACTTGAAGCACAATGAAGTGAGCAGTTCCTGCAACTTCTCGTAATCAGATCTCTGCTCCTCTATTGTCGTGTTCCATCCACGCCAGCGGTGCTCGTAGTTGACAGGCGGGCCTGACAGCACCCAGAACCCTCCCGGACGGAGTATGCGATGAATTTCCATAAGGTAAATTCCACCTGTCGGCCATAATATTACAGTTGGTTAAACTGGTTTCGTATTTCAAGCACGTTATCATACGTTCTGTCAAAGTTCATGTTGCTTACCAAATTCCGTCCATGGGATGAGGCATCTAGAGCAGTGAGCCATATCAAATGAGTTTGATGGGAAAGGGAGCCTCTGAGTAGAAATAATGCCGAGGATTGCCGGAATTCCCCGTTCGAGGGCAAACTGCACTTGAGCTTCATGATTATCTCTTGGAGCAAGGGACAAGGTTAGAATTCCCCGATCCAACAAATCACCTCCCCAACTTGCAACCTAGAAATAGACCAATTGCACAAAAAAGTTAGAAGAGAAAAATATACAAATCCCGGCATGTGCCCAGTGATGGCCGCCTCAGAACGCTAAGTACCCGAAACATAGAAGCAGAATAGAAAAACACTCACCCCACATCCGGTATCGATGGCAGTTCGAACGGTCCCATCTGTCATTTCGGGGATAAGGTTTTGCATCGAGTCTACGTATTCGCTAACACCTCTAGGGAACATGGTACCCCCACCAGGAAAGAGGAATTTCTCACCCTCCTTCCTCAACCAGTTCTGGTTAGACTTCTGCTTGTTGATCCAATCATAAGGGACATTCCTGGACCCAGATCCGAAAGGTTAATATCGACGGAACATAATTAAAAAAAAAAAAAAAAAACACACACACACACACACACCATACTTAGGGCAGGCATAATCAATTTTGACATACGATAACAAGCCAAGCAGCAACACACCGAACCGAACTGAAAACTTACCGATACCAACATTCGTCCCTGCTCTTCGGCCATCTGATTGGTGGCTTGTACCCGTCTGGAGGAGGAATTAAGCATTCCTTCCTCTCGAATACAGGAGGACAGTGGCGTTCCATGAATGTCAACCGATGAACACCGTACTTCTTCCACTTCTGCACAAATGAACAAACACAACAGTTACAGCTTCTCTCAGATCCGAAAGTTTCTATAGTACAACAAAATCACAATTTAAGCACCGTTGGATCGGTGCAAGGAGTGTAGTCTTGATAGTTGCTGCTGCATTCAGGAAAAGCGACGGATTTAACTTGGAGCGAGGAAGACACCGAATCCTTGGAAGATTGGATGGCATTTGCAACATCCTTGGCATTTGTGGTTTCAAATCTGTTCTTCTCGGAACAAAAGATCCCGCCAAGATAGAACGAAAACCCGCACAGAACGATGAACATGATCGACATGGGGACAACCCTAGAACCTTTGTCCTGCTGGTAACCCGGCTTTCCATCTTTGTGCTTCATCTTCTCAGAAATTGTCAAGTATCTGTTTAACAGGTCAAGTAATGAGCACTATTATAATTCACCTATTTAAAGACATGAGTTATGACCAAACACACGCGCACACACACACACACACACACACACACACACACACACACACATATATATATATTTATATAACTGTTTAATAGACAAAAAAACCAGCAGATATTTAACATGGGAGGGCAAAAAGGAAAAGATGGTGGTTATGAGTAACAGATTATGCCAAATTCAGTTCATAGATATACCAAAATGTACTTTATTTTACTCAAAAAGAAATGGGAAAAAGTAGGCTTCTTGAACAAGCATATGTGAAGAAAATCAAAAAGAAAAGTAATTTATGGATTTGGTGTTGAAAAAAAAAAAAAAAACCAGCTACAAGTTGTGAAAACCACTAAGAGTAAGCTGTAAAGCTGAGGATCTGAAAGCAACTACCGACACTATATTTCTCACATGTACTTTGGGCCCAACTTTGTCAAACAAATCATGTATTATATGTCTCTCTCCAAAATTAAAAAAAAAAAAAAAAATTTGTCAAATATGGCCGGCCGTGAAAAGTAACTCACTCTTTCTCTCTCTCTCCTCTCACTAGTCAAGAAAAACACAGTGGATCTTTAACCAAACCAAGGAAAGAGGAAAAAAATAAGGAAAGAAAAAGTGAGAAACGCATCAAGTAACTAAATTTAATGAATTTTGATTTTAATCATGTCTTGAAACGTAAGAAAGTTAATTAATTCAAGATTACTTTTTTGTCACAGCTGTTTTTGAATCATTAATACATTCTTTCTTTCTTCAAATTCAAAATCATACATACCCACCAAACTAGTCTTGTCAAATATGAAAAAGAATAAAAGTTTAATTTTTTATGGAAAAATTCGCATCAAAACAAAAAACCCAGATCCAATTAGCAGAAAGAAATTAAAAGAAGAAAAAAAGAATTAAGGATAGAATTACATCAAAAGCAAGGAAACAGTGTGTCAGAAGAGATCTATCAGAATGAAGAAGAAAGAAAGGACATAAATTTTCGCAAGAAACAAACAAGAGCTCAAAACAACAGAACAAGAAGTGCAAAATGAAGATTTACTTAGAGAGAGAGAGAGAGAGAGAGAGAATGAAAGAGAAAGTAGATACCTCTAAGTTTGTCAATTAGTAGTGTCCAAGAAAAACAAGCAAATGGGTATGGCTAAAAACCGCTCAATCTAAGAGAAAGAGATACAGACCACAACTCTGAGAAGAGAGAGAGGAATTTCGCATTTACATGTATCTCAATCTCCAAGACTCAACATCAAAACGCCTCACACTCACATATTTATAGAGAAAACTAAAACCCCATATATATATTATATATACGTGTGTATATGTGTATATATATTCGCTGTCCCCACGACCCCTTTTGTTTTCCTCACTCACAGTCCACCTTCACACACGACCCATCTCTTTCTCTCTCTACAGCTCTGGTTCTTCCTCGTCCTTTCTCTATCTTTTTATATTCGTTTTTTTTTTTCCCTCTCTCTCTCTACATTTCTTTATCCCATTTTCTATTTTTTTTTCTCTTTAAATCTACCTGTACATTGCCCCCAGGTAAAAAGGCAGGCCCGGTGCTGGAATGATTTCCTTCATATAGCTAAACGACAATCTGATTTTTTTATTGATAGATTTTTTTCTTTCCTGAATAAATTATTCGTTTGATATTAATTTTTATAAAAAGTTATAATTTGATCTCAAATTTTTTACGTAACAGTAAATTCTTTAAAATAGTATAATTTAGTTCTTTTTCATTAATAAATTATAAGAATTAGATAAAATATATCACATGTACGAAAAATATAAGATAAATTATGTAAATTATTAATTTTTTCTAATTATACTTAAATGATATATTATATATGATTAATGTGATATTTTCTGTTAAATTTTTATTATTTATAAGTTAAGAATACCACTTTACATTCATTTTAAAAAATTTATGGATCTTTTTACTAAAAAAAATATATATTAGAATTCAAATCATAATTTCTGAAAAAAAAGCTAATAATCAAACAAACAATATACCTTTTTTTACCCTTTTTTTTTTTTTTCCCTCTCCTTTTTACTTTTACATTTGTTTTTTTTTTTTTAAATCATTTTCTATAAAAGAGTATAAAGACGACAAACAGCCAATACATAGGACGTTGTAGGATGTAGACTGGCAGTGAACAGCAGTTACTACTAAAGGAAGGAGTTGGAGTCCAATGTAGGTTGAGTGGTAGATCTTTTTTTGATAATTTCCTTTCTTTTTTTTTTTTTTTTTAGAATAAAAAGGATATAGAAGTAACCTTATCATTTTATTTATTTTCTTAGATATGATAAGAAAACATATTCTTTATATTTATTTCTTTCAGTCGGTCCATTCGGGGTCTACCCAGCTATCATCAAACTATACTTTAACAGTCGAAACTGGAACGAGACTTAAGAGAGACTATGAAAATCGAACCTAGGTGATGAATGAGAGATAATTTCCTCTTTTGTCCTTACATGACAGTTACTTTATCTTCAGCGACGAAGTTAACATTTTATTTTAATAGAGACACACATTAATTATTTTTAGAAATTAAAAAAATGTAAAATGTTATATAAAGGGAAAAATAAAAAAGAAATAATGAATTTATTGAACTTATTTAAAAAAAAAAAAATCAATGGGGGCGGACGTCGTACTCAGTCTTAGGTGACTCAATTACAATTTAGCTTTATGCTCTTTCATTTTTATTTATTTTTTCTCTTTTTTGGGACTTTTTGTGATGGGTTAATTTTAATTTTGGGGATCAAAACATTGTCACATTGTATGTCGTTGGTGACACTATTCTGTCTGGTTTTTTTTTTTTTTTTTTTTATTGAAGGTATCTGTCTGGTTAATTAAGATAATTTTTAAACAAATCGAGCTCATTAAATATATAAAATAATTTAACCCTCACTTGTGTAGAAAATTTTAAGTATATTTAGGTTGGAATTGTTTAATATACATTTTTTTAACCTGGTATTTGAAGGTCGCATGTGCAATTTTGTAATGTTTCAAATTTTAGAGGCCAAAATAAGGTGAAGAGCATATTGATTTTATTATTATTATTATTTTTTTTTTTTTTGGAGTGAATCATATTCATGACTTTTGGGATCCACAAATAGTACTATTACGTGATGTGAAACGTGATTTGAATAAATTCTACCAGAAAAGAAATATTATTTCAATTATCTTTTGTATCATGATTTATGTTGATGTCTTTGATGTGGTCAGAATTCGGATTCCTCATGGTGAGGAGGAAAATTTCCCGATTTTATTTAAATTCGCAATTTTAGATTCTTTGCCATTTCTTTGGCAATTTACTTTTTTTTTTCCCTCTCTCTTACTTTCTCTTTTTCTTTCCTTTTTAATTTTTCCATCACTTAAGCAAGGTTAAATTCTTGCACGTAGTGATTCCAAGATACTTTGCTTCCTTCTATTCTCTGATATATTTGTGTATATGTAGAGTTTTTGACATTCTTTCTAAGATTTTGCCGCAGAAATATAGTTGTTCAACAAAAATAAATATGTAAATAAATAAAATCAGTGCTCAGTATCACCAGAAACTAGCATAGGCTGTAGAGAATTCAAATTATTCAATATATTCCACCACAAGTGTAGAAAAGAAAGAAAGTGGCATAGGTTTGATTGAAATCAAATCCGAATCCGAATCTTTTTTTTTTTTTTTGAAATTCGGGCATTTAATTTTCTCTCATAAATACCAATTATTTTTTGTTCTCAACTTAAATTAAGTTTCTCGATTCAAGATGACATGTCAAGCCGGGGCTAATTTCCTGCAAATTCCTCAATCAAGTTCCAAACTAGATATTTTGGTCATTTATTTTATATTTTGGCTGTAATTTTAGTGGCAACAAAGTATGACCTGTTATACTTGTTGTGTCTTCATTGTTAGATTTTTATGTTATATATGAAACTCTCTCTCTCTTAATTTTGGTTTTTTTTTTTTTTTTTTGGTGGCTTAACTCATATTTGGGATTAATACGATGACTCCTCTCTTTATGATCAACCATTGTCTAACCTAGATTTAAAAGGAAAAAAATCTACATTCATCATTTTTATTTTTTCCCCCCTCTAATTTAAGCTCAAACAATGTATATTGATTATACTTTTAAGGAGTTTCATGTGTATTAGATTACTAACTATATAAAATGGAGTCAAATTAAGAAATACTATTTTCAGCCAAAGAAGAAAAGAGATAAATCATGTTTTAGGAACTTTCCATATCACTTATCAACCTTTATTTTTGAGTAAAATCTTGTGTGGCTCCACTCGAGCTCGACCCGGCAATCACGGGTGTGTATGCCCAATTCTGGGCCCTACACATGCACATTCGGCTCCTGTGAAGCGCATGAAAATACTTTTGAATTATGCAAACCTTACATTTTTTCACTTAAAACACTATATTGAACTAGTATCATAAATGAACGTCAATAATATAAGTTAGTACTTATGAGTTCTCTTGACCTCATATTGAAAAATTCTTAGAAAGATTTCGTCTAGTGTAATTGATCAAGTGCTAATTCATGTAAATGAATATAAGTTGATTGTGTCCTATAGGTTTGAGACCCCTAATCCCACTGTTAAACTTCACTAGTTGAAGTTCGAATAAAATGAGCAGCAAAAATAAATAAATAAATAAAATGAGTAAAGGAAACTGCAGTGAGAAGTATTCTATAGACTAGCGGCTTTTATTTGACTCTTGAAAAGTTGAAAGTGGAAGAAAAGAACATCTTCAATTATTTTTATTTTTTTGTCGCTTAAATTGTGTTTATTACTTTTACTTATTATTACTTTTTTTTTTTTTTTTCTGTTGCACTATTTTTTTATTATTTATTTTTTGGTTAAAAGTAATTCTCAAGTAACACATGAAAACATCAACTTGGGCTACTTATTAAATATTCGTTTATTTAGAAAATTTTTTGGATGTATTAATTAGTTTTTCAAAGACTCAGGATTTAAATCCCGGTTACATACTTACACTCTCACGCATGCACTCAACCACTTATTTTTACATATATTAAAATTGAAAATACTAAGGGGTAAAGTAAAAGTAATGTAAAAGTTCAAGAATACAAATAAAATTATCCAAAACAATACTCGATCTTCTAATATTTTCCACAATCCACTTTTTTTTGTTGTTAATTTTACTTATAGAAATCTATTTTAATAAATTAAATGAAGCAAATTATTTTGTTTCATATTAACATTAGAAAGTGGGGGAGTATAGAAAAATATTAAAGGGATTATTTTTTTTTCTTTGTTTTTTTTTTTTTTTTCCAAACAAAAAACTCAAACATTGAAATATATATGGGGTTTTACAATACTTTTTTTTCAGCCACTTTAGTAGGCAACTATTATGTACTGACAGCAAGTCACTTTTATGAATGGCTATTTGCTCGGCTTAATTTTATATATAAGTTGGTAAATGTGGTCCCAAATGGCCACGGTTATCAAACTTTAAGGCATTTCTATCATAAAGATAGATGGCACTCAAAGTACGCATACTGTAAATGCAATCTACTAGAAATAAACTTTCTGATTTTGCAATGCTATCAAACTCAAAATTTGAGAACTCAAGCAATGGTATTGAAATGAATGAGGAAACTGCAAAATAATAATAATAAAATCAAACGTGAACCCAAAATTATGAAGCATCAATGCTATATATATATATATATATATATTTATAGGATATCTCAAATTTGTTCTTACATTTATAAGGCCATTTTCATTTTGTTTGTCGAATTTTAAAATCTATAATTTTGCAACTCGAATTTTAAATTAATTTCACTAAACCTCTTTTGTTTGGAAACATATGGAGACAAAAAAAAAAAAAGTAATCGGGAACTTAGGTTAGAATTTTAAAAAATAAAAAATAAAAAAACCATATGATCACACTAATTCACTATTTTTCTGAATGGATTAAAGGGGACAAATTCAAAAATTTGCAGGGTAAAGTAAGAGTTTTAAAGTTTGCAGGGCAAAATGAAAATGACCATTTGAACGGGCACAAGTGATATTGATCCATATGTGTGTGTGTGTATATATGTATAAAAGTTTTTTGACAACGAGACTCCTTGTGTGTTGCTTAATTTGCATCTAACACCTTGGTTTCTGAAAAATTACAAATAGACCCTTTTTGAAAAGGGTAGTTTGGCTGTTAGTTATTATTTATATGGTGAAAATACCCCTGCTCTGATCATAAAACGATCTCATCAATATTTAGGGTCAAAATGATATTTTTAACCTTGTTTACTGAACAAAAATGAGGTTAAGTGGTGAACAAGAATGAAAAATACCAGAGACATAAACTTTAATCATGACATTTTGTTATGAATTTGAGTTGTCATTTTTTAATTAATAAACATTACTACATTAATAAATGAAAAGATATTATATTTATCAATGGAAAGATAAAAACTCAAAATTGGTATAGAAGTTGATATTAGAGTTAGTCTCTCTAATAAAATAAAAAATATTATATCAAGCACTAAAACTATTGCAACAATTAGTATATCAACGACTGAGATTGTTTAGATAAATAAAAATCTATCTTTCTATCTTTTTCTCCTGAAATTTCTTTTTTACTTTTTTTAATGATAAATAAAAATCGCTTCTACGTTTATTCTAAGAGTCCTCTAGCTCTAGTAAATTAACAATCGAAAAAAGTTTGAGTACTATTAAAAAGAAAAAAAGAAAAAAAATAATATCTTTCATTAACTCCTTGTTGGAAGGAATGAATCTAACTTTTGAATCTAGACGAACTTTTAAAAGTGGTCTCTCTCTCTCTCTCTAAATAGCTTCACTCGGATTCCAAATATTGTATTATTTTGTGATTACATTCAACTTTATTTTAAGATATAAATTTCGAATTTTTCATCTTCAAGTTAAAGATATATAATGCAATATTTTAAGATATTTTACTGAGTGCAAAATGCATGGTTACATTAAATAATTGTTAAAACCACTTTTACACTTTTTTTTTTTATTGGTGACTTATCCTTGCTTCTTTCATTTAAATATCTTCATCACCTTAAATTAAAACGATAAAAAAACTACCTTCATTCATACACTAACTATTTTTTTTTTTTTTTCCACTTGATAATTGAGATGAATAAAACGACAATTCCTTTTCCCATTTGGTTTAAATTGTCTTTTCCCTCACACGCCTAGACCGTGGCTGGTTTGAAAACAAATAGTAGGAAAGTCTAGAAGAAGCACATGACACAATGCCCTTTCCATGTTGCTATTAGAGTGCTCCACATGGCATATGCACATCGCCCTAATTTAATTCTATTTTAAATTAAGAAAATTTTGTAACACAAAAAAAAAAAAAAAAAAAAAAATCTTTATTTGTACAAACCAATTATAAATTATAACATTTAATAGTTTGTAATTAAAAAGTTAATATAGTTTAACCTTTTAAAAATTATTATTATTTTCTATGAAGATTTTTTTTTTTTTGTTTTTTTTTTTTTTTTTTTTGTTTTTCCCGGTGAAAGCTATCTTTGCCATTATTGGTGTCGGAGTTGGAAGCATGAAGGTGAGAAGCACGCAGAATTTCTGACTTCCTTTTTCTTCAATTATTATATTATATTAATTAATTGTTTATATGTAATTATGAAAAGTCGTTGTTTCTTGTGATCTTCATTTTGTCAACAGTCAACACCGCCAATGTTTAATTCCCTTTGATTGCGCGCTCCCCATTATGTTATTAGTTTTGTTTTAAATAAAAATAAATATTAACCAGGGAACTTAGCGCCGACACGACAGTCCTATAAATTGTCTGGTTAAAAAGAATATATAATAAGTTGGAACAATTAAATTTTGATATTAAAATTTGTTTTTTTTTTTTTAATTTTAACTTGAGGATGTGATGTTTAAACTCTGTATCTTTAAATAAAATCAGGTGTGATATTGTCGCTAAATTATATCTACAACCACGTCCCATGATGTTTTCATAAAACAATAGAAAAACATATAGCCCTAGTGCTTTTTGCAATTTTATTTCTCACATATATAATGGCTTTACATCATTATAATTTTTCTAATGAACGGCAATTTGGAATCATGTTTTATCAGATAAACAAATATTACAATAATTATTCTTTGATAAATAATAATTTTGTTTTTATAGTTGGGAATTGCAACAACAACAACAAGAAACTTGTTTTGGCATAAAACCTTTTGAATGTAAAATGGATACATTAAGGTAACAAATCTATAAAATTTGCAGACAAGACGGTGTCAAAATAGTAGTCTATTGTTTTGTAACCAAAGTATGGAAATTCCTAATTTTGAAAATATCTCACAACTAGTTCTCGTTTTGTAAAATTAATTTGTTAGTCATTCCATCAAGCATTAGAAAAAAAAAAAAATATATATATATATATATATAGATGGGTTGAAATAGACATGTGATATTATTTTTAATGCTCACACTAAAATATTAAAGAACTTTGTTATTCACATCCATCTTTATTTAGGTGGATAATTTTATAGATGAGAAATTAAAAAAAAAAAAAAAAGTGACACTATTTAATTGTAGGGGATCAAAATGAGATCTACTTCTATGTTCAGACTACAAATAGGATTAATCCGAGATGGAGATATTATATGAGTTAGTCAAATCCTACTTAATTTAGGGATGCATATTGGGGCCTTCTGGATGAATCATAAATTATGCTAGTTATTTTAGCAACAAAAATTAAATAAATTATAAACAAAATGCTAGAAAACATCAATAATGTTCAACATTACACTAATAAAAAAATTAACCCCACTGCTGAGTCACATATTATGGGAACTACCCTTTATTAGTGAGTTATGTTATTGATGTTCTCTAATATTGGTCTCCCTCGTTGTTTAATAGTGGGTTTGATTAAATTATATAGGAAGGTTCCGTACAATGGATATATATAACAAACCAATGAAACACCTCGGTATGGGGATAACTGAGAACATGCTCTGCCCATAATCATTGGTTTTCTACAACTCATCACCTTCACCAATTCGATTTATTTTCCACCAAAGTTTTCTGTGCCAAACACATTATAAGCCTTTTCAATGACTTGGAATTTTTTTTTGTTAGTGTTTTGGTCATCGTTTGGTGAGTTTTAGAGTCAAAACTTCTTTGCTAAAATAAAAGGTCAAAACTTTTTTAATTTTTATTTTTTTATGGGTTTGGCAAATCATGTGCGTTTCTCACACTTTTATCCACTAATGATATTGCGTGCGAGTACAGTTTGAGATTTGTTGACAACTATTAAACCGTTTGATCTATCATGGTTGGATTTATGTCCCTTTGGATATTTTTTTTTAGGATCTCACTTGTAATTTCGGTGTCTTAATTTTTTCAAATAAACAAGGGGTGCTGTTTATAAGGTTTATTAAATGAGAGGTTAAAAAGAAGCAGAGGGTGTGAATGTGTAAATTTTTCTTATAAATTCTTGATCATTGTAATGAATTATTACAGCGGCCGAAATAAGACATAATCTCACATTAATACGAATCTGTATAAAAATTTACGTGTTTTGTGATTGTTTTTTTTCTTCTGCGATTTTACTGCTCTCGATGATGTATAACTAGGGTGCTACATACCAAGGAAACACCAACTGTAGAATCTATGACCGTACACATTAAATTGGTTCCATTTTTTCCTTCCCTTTGTGTCTGATTGTTTGTGGAAACTAAATTGGGATTTCTACTTCTCCTTTGTCTTCCAGGGGTTTGATCTGCACGACGGTGCGATTCTTGTGACAGTGGTGATCATTCGGTCTTTTAGAGACAATGGTGGTAGTGCGTGTGGCTTAGGTACCGCTATTTAGGCAGCATTTCAACTAGACCTTGTGTCTCTCAGACGCTAAAGCTTTTTATAGTGGCTTTTTCATTAGTTGCCTCATAGTCAAAGGTTTTTATCAATGGTGCTTCAAATTTTTCTTGTTTTTCTCCATGTTGTAGATTGTAATAATGGTGTGTGTTTGTCTTGTTTTATAGTGTTAGGTTGCTTTTGCAATTTGCTAGTCTTGTTTTTTAGCGGTATTTTGTATGGCCTTGGTGCTACATCTCTCTCGATTTTGGTGGATTGTTTTTTATTAAGTGTACCGGTTTCATTAAAAATCCATGTGTGTGCTTGATTATTGGTATACTACACATAAATACCACACCTATTTAGGTGTCTGTTTTCCCTTGAGATTTTCATTTAAGTTTACTGATTAAACCGATTGTCTATCTTGGTCGAGGTTTTTCTTGAGTTTAAAATCGCATGAACTCAAACCCCCCCCCCCCTCCCAAATTGTTTTTAACAGATTTATCTAGAGGGTTTGAAGAAAGTGTATGTGAGACTCAGAAGAAAAAAAATCTTACGTTGTGCTTGGTGGAAGGAGAGAAAATAGGAAAGAGTTGGCAGATATCGTTGAGAAGCTTCTACTTTTAAAAAATAAATTTAAATAAGGATTATCTACATCATTAACTGGATCAGGGATAGCTACAAGCTATACATAAATTCAAGATTATTTATTAAGTATCTGTATAAATAGGCCTTTCCAGTCATTAGGAAACCCTAATTTCTATGTTTGCATCCTAGAAACATCTTGGGCACTTTTGCTCCGGTTGAAACACCCAATTTTATAGTGAACGCAACTGTCATATTATCAACATGACTCAATTTGTATTCCTACTTTTACTCATTTATTACTAATGCAACTATGTGAAACGACTACCACGAAATCGCGTTTAACTTCAAATTGCTTGGTGATTTTTTTACCGTCAACCTAATGAATTAATTTCAAACATTTTCTCCTAAATTTGACGCGTAATAATTTTTATTTTGTCAATTGATGGGTCGTGTTATAACTATTGTTTATGTGTATTACGAAAAGTTGACTTTTATACAAAACTATCTTTAGTAATAGTTTGAAACTAATTTTATTTGTTTTCCTTTTAAAAAAATAGTATTTTTTTTCAATTTAACATTTTTTTTGTTTTAGAAAATTTCTCTTAGGCAATTAATTATCTCATTTGTGATTGTAATTTCTGTTATACCGAATCCATGATAATGCTTTTCAATATTGAATCTACTCTCTTTCATAATGTATATATACGTAGAGACATAATTCGGAGCAAAATTAAATCTAGTGATATTTTCTTCCATAGTTTTCTTCTTTGTTACGTGTTATATCGATACCAAACTCTATATGTCATTATTTCACCCCAAGGTTAAGAAAGTTGGGGAACAAACAATAAAAGCCCAAATTTTATGTTTTTGTTTTTATTTTATTTGATTCTTTAATTCGTGAAATGAAACCCCTCAGTAACTTTTTCAGAAACAAAAATATATAATAAAATAAACCCTCTTTATCTCTACCAACCTAGCTTACCCAAAGTAAAAAAATAACCCTCTTATAAATCTATCTACCTAACAAATAATTTTCAAGTTCCAAGTCAAAGTTTAAGACAGGTGCTCCATGATGTATAATTATCATCAATGAAACCACTTGACACGGATCATAAATGCATTTATTTGCTTGCTATTTCTCCAAGATTTCATATTTTACAAGACAAGAGTCTTGAAGGCTAATTACTGTGATATAAATCTTCCAAGGAAAATTAGGAGCATAACTATGATGGACATATATGTTTGTCACTTGAAAGTTTTTATTTTTTTCTCCTTTTTTTTTTCTTTTTAGATTATTTTCATCCGTGTCCCTAAATTTTAAAGTCACTCCAACTTTACCACTAAACTTTAAAACTCTCACATTACCCCTAAATTTTGAATTTAATCTCATTCTACCTCTTCTATATCAAAATTTCACTATACGGAAAAAATTAAGTGCAGTCATATAATATTTTTTTTTTATTTGTTTTTAGTAGAAATCCTAATAAATGAACTTAGTAAAACTAATCCCCTTTTTTTCCATATGTTTTTAAATAAAATTTGATAGCTAGAAGGGATAAAGTGGGGTTATGAAAATATCTTAACATCTTAAGCCTTAACTAATTACAAGGAGCTCTTCCAAATATCTGCCTCCTTATATTGAAAGAAAGATATATAAAAATAAAAAAAAATTACAAGGTGCACATTTTAAAAAATAAGAAAAGAATTACAAATTGTAGTCCTTAATTTTAAAGAAAATACTCCAATAATCCTATATATTTAGCCTAAATTTCATTTTTGTCCCTCTTATTATACAAAAATCTAAAATATCTATATGTGTTTGTAAAATTAATCCCAAAATAAACCTTGAAATGACAACTTTTGAAAGTACCAAGACAATCCTTTTCAATCTAGATTAAAAATTATTTTGTAATAACTTAAAAATTTAGATAATTATTTTAAATCATCAAACAAATATTTCAATTATTTTTAGAATATTTTGAGGTTTAAGATCTATTATATTAATAAATTAATGTTTTAAATTGTATTCAATATAGATTGTGAAGGATAATCTTGATAAGAG
The DNA here is from genome assembly GCA_009761775.1 of Ficus carica. Classification (NCBI taxonomy): domain Eukaryota; kingdom Viridiplantae; phylum Streptophyta; class Magnoliopsida; order Rosales; family Moraceae; genus Ficus; species Ficus carica. The sequence goes on from CM019750.1 coordinate 8,206,364, forward strand.
GTAATTTATGATTGATTTACAAGTTAAAGGGGGTATTTTGGACATTTGGTAATAAGAACAACAAAAGTAGTATTTAGGTTAAAATAAATATATAAATAAATATTTTGGACCCTTTATCATATTATATGAAACTCGATAAAATAAATAAATAAATATGAAACGAAATATGGAAAAAAAAAGAAAAGAGAGAATTTGTCCATGTCAAACATCAATTTCAATGGAAGTGAGTAAGTGCATATTTATAATGCATGAAAAGGATTTTTTTTGTTTTTTTTTGGTTTTGTTTTGTTTTGTTTTGTTCTTTCCCCTCTCCCCTTCAATCAACTTCCGTTGATCCACAAACTGTCTAATTATAAAGAGTATAGCTAGAGTGGCTTTTCCTTTTTAAAAAAGCCTCGTAAATGCCGACGAAGGCAGCTAAGATCGCCAAAAAATGATCCCAAAAGACTAAACAACACACCATAATTCATTTTTAATATAATCACAACTGTCCTAATGATGTGAACATTGGAGTCACGTTTCATTATTAATCGATAAATTTCATGCTTAAAGTGAAGCTTTGCCATTAATAGGATGAGGACTGTCACCCAATATCTAGGTTTAATTTTTTTTTTCTTAATTCTTCCTTTTTTTTTTTTAGTGTGCATGAGAGGCTGAGAGCTACGTTTACATTGATCGGTATGTTTCACTAATTATGTGAAATCGTAATCTTCATGAGGTTTAGAATTTAAATCTCCTCACCCTCAATTTTTTAAAAAATAGAAAACTTTTGTAAAAATAAATTATAAAGAAGAATACTTTGTTAAGGTATGAAAAATGCCTTATTACTTTATCAGACCTTTAATGAAATAAAAGAGAAATATCAATAGATTTGTTCTTAATTTAAAATAAAAAAAAAAACTCTACTTTTTGTTTGGTGGTTGTAGGGACTTCAAATTTGAAAACTATATATAAAGCTTTTCTTATTCATTGGAAGTCAATTTTCTCTAGTGTCTCGCCGGTTCATACCCAATACAACGAACCTTGTAATTTATTCTTTTCCTTTTTTTTTTATTTTTTTTTATTTTAAGAAACAATGATCCAATCATTTTTCACTAGTCATAAAAATAAATTAGGTTTCTTCCACCAAAAAAAATTATTTTTCCGGGCCTTAATTCAAAGATTGAGACAATATATTGGGCAATCATGCACTACTGGTAATGAAATAATACATTATTCACAATGGTCAATATAGAATAATTCAGTAGTACTGACTTGCCTAACAGCTCGAAAATAATTAGAGAGAAGAAACTTTAGTACTCATCCGGTAGTGGTGCAGACACTAATCTTATTAATGGCCAAAAATTAGTAAAATACATGTTTGCACAACTATTATAAGTTTAAATAGTAAATTTTGTTGACTTTTCAGAAAAGACAAAAAACTTTTTAGGAAAAAGACAAAAACTTTTTAGGAAAAAGACAAAAAAAAGTTTGAAATGAACCTGTCGCCAAACAGGCCCATAATTTGTAATAGAAACCAAAGGTTATCTTCAAAGATTAGTTTTAAGATTCAAGATTTACTTCTAGATTCTGTCCTGCATAAGTGCACTTCAAATTAGATTTGCGCCTAGAGCTAACACGGGAATCGGATTCGTGCCAATTGGTTGTAGTAGGTAGAGGTGTTACTAGATCGGATTAGTCAGATTATTACTCAATTCGTAGCTTAATCTGTGATTTTCAAATGGACAAACTTTTTAGGAAAAAGACAAAAACTTTTTAGGAAAAAGACAAAAAAAAGTTTGAAATGAACCTGTCGCCAAACAGGCCCATAATTTGTAATAGAAACCAAAGGTTATCTTCAAAGATTAGTTTTAAGATTCAAGATTTACTTCTAGATTCTGTCCTGCATAAGTGCACTTCAAATTAGATTTGCGCCTAGAGCTAACACGGGAATCGGATTCGTGCCAATTGGTTGTAGTAGGTAGAGGTGTTACTAGATCGGATTAGTCAGATTATTACTCAATTCGTAGCTTAATCTGTGATTTTCAAATGGACAAAATTCTAATCCGTTACCGATTTTTGAGAATCCTAATTCAGTTTGTCACATCGAGTGTTATGGATTAAATTCACGAGTTCAATTCGTTAATTGTAAAAACTAAAATAAGCATACTAAAATATAAAATAGTTTTATAAATAACTATAAATCAAATTCAAATATTTTATGATAAACTAAATCGTAACATAACTTTCCATTACAAAAAATAAATATCAATTAAAAAATTGAAAGAGAGAGAGAGAGAGAGAGAGAGAGGGAGGGAGAGAAATTTATGGGCCGCACAGTAGGATTAGGAATCAGACATAGACATCTCCAAACTTATTTATAAAAAATTTTCGTAAAAAATGTATACATATATACCAAAGTATATATTTATGAATTATTCATATATATATATATATAACATTTGAATTCGTAGATTTCACAGATCGATAAATTCTCAATTCGTAATATAATCTGTGACTTTCAGATTGGGAAATCTCAATCTGTTACTCACTCAATCTAAGATTGGATTGAACATTTTAGATTGAGCATATTCACGGATTCGGAGAACACCCCTAAGTCTTATTATGTTAACTAGTCTCCACACATCTGATCGGTCCAAAAACAGGTCGAGTTTTTTTTTCCTTGCTATATTATTTACTTGGTTATCCAATAACCAATATTGGATCCGTAAAAGTAAATTCATAAAATTCAATGATGTTGTAATTTTACGAATTTACTATTACAAGACCAGCCGGAAATTCATAATTAGTTGGTATTCCCGTCTTCTATATGTTGATCAATGATATTATAGTGTTTTTTATTATAGAGAAACTCAAATATTATATAAATAACTTTTTTTTTTTTTGAGAAAAATATATAACATTTTCTTAAAACCTTATAAATATACACGTATATGTGTATGTATGTATTCATTATTGTATCTTAAAACTCAAGTATAAATTGATAGGTGATGAAAAGTTAACATTAACAAATTTGGGTATACACATTTGGATACCATTTCTCATTAAATGGTTATTACAAAGTTTAAGTAGAACATGAGGTTTCCCAATTGTCTAGTTGTGTTTACAAATTAGTGCATCCAATTTAAGAAAAGATGTTAGAGGACATAGGTGATGTTAGAAAAATATTATAGATATAATCTAACGATAATTTCACAACTCACTCCATCATAATTCGTATATAGTTCGAATTCTCACATCTCAAGTTAAAAAAAAAATAAATAATAATAAAAAAAAAAACCTTACAACAAAGAATTTATATGTAAGACTCACGTTTTATTAATTAGTGCATCAAATTTAAGAAAATATGTTAGAGGACATTGGTGATGTTTAAAAAAAAAATGAATATAGATACAATCTAATAATAATTTCACAACTCACTCTATCATAATTCGTGTATAGTTTGAATTCTCACCTCTCAAGTTAAAATAAATAAATAAATAAACCTTACAACAAAAATTTATATGTAGACTCACGTTTTATTAATTACTGTACTTTACCATAATGGCGTATGTAAAGTATAATTCAATTTAATGTGATAGTTACACCAGATATATAAAGGTTCAAGACACATGCAATTAGTTCTCCACTTTCCTTCGTAACAATATTCAACGCACAGACACTCATGTTTACGTCCAAAATAATTTACAAAGTATACTAAAAATATCTTTGCCACCGACAGATGTGTCTTTATATATAGTTCTGAGATCTGACTTTATTCTTTGCATTGGCAATATTATCTGTCCATATATATATATATATATATATATTCTTTGCTTGTGATTATATCCATTTCCTGTTTAAAGCTCGATGTATAGTGACACAAAAGTTTGAATGTTAATGTGTAAACTACTTGATTAAAAAATTAAAAATTAGAATAATATATAGGGATAAAAGCGTAGACTAAATTAGTACATCATTTATCATGCATGAAAGCTTTGCAGTTTCTTTATAACCATAATTAAAAAAATGATCAGAAGAGATCACTAATTTATTATAATGTAAAAAGTGAAAAATATAGTTCATACAATTGGGAACTTAATTAGTATTATATATATATATATATATATATATTAATTTAATTGGTTATGGAAAATCTGCAAATTTCTCTTGATAATAAATAATTGTGGATTATAATTCGTAATCATGTGACTTGAATTTTCTATATCCATTCTCATTTTGTTCTTGATTTTTTAAAAACTCCCACTTTATTATTCCAATTTTATTTAATTCATTTAATTTGTTACAATTCTCTTTAAAATAAATGGAATATACCCAAACAAAAAGCTGCTATACATTTATATATAGTAACCCTATCATGATCAACAATCCTTAAATCACTATTTAACAAAGAGAAAACCCTAATTTTACCCCAAAGATAAGGATTTATAATTACGTAGGTTGCCGTTATTCTAGGAGCTTCGGGGCGGGTTCGTTCGCTATGGGTTGAAAATTTTCTATCCTAAAGAGAAAAAAAATATTAAAAATTTCCAACTAATAAATCAAAATTTTATTAGTGAAGTGAGAGTTTTTAAAAATCAAGAAAAACATGAAGAGAAATTGATGTAAAATTTGAAGGGATACAAAGGAAAACAATTCAACAATTGATTAGTATCAATAGTTGTAACAATTGACCTACTTCTACTTCCTTCAATTATTCGACTTCCACTCAACAATAATGAATTTCATTAGAGATTAACGTTTTAAATCCCAGAAAAAAAAATCACTCCCTTCTGAATTTAGTTACAACACAAAAAATAAATTATTCATGTGCACATGCCATATGATACTTTAAAAAAAAAAAAGGTTCAAAAGATAAATCAGCAAAATATCCAAAAATGATGGCCGTAAAAGAAAGATGTAACAATATTATTCTTCTCATTTAATGCCCACTTTAACTTCTTTTCTGTCTCTCTTCCCCCCCCCCCCCCCCCCCCCCCCCCCCCCCCCCCTCCTCTCTCTCTTCTCTCCTTTTTTTTTTTTTTTTTTGTAATACTCAAATAGACAAAGAATAGGGGGCTGCCTAGCTAGTTTTACTGTCTGTAGATAAAGCCTAATTAAAGTTTTGCATATGGGCTTAGTTGAATTTGAAGACGTTAGGATTGTGGTTTTTTTTGTTTTATTTTGTTTTTGAAATGTTTAAAATTGACTACTCCAAATTAGAATGGTTACAATTGTAGTTTATAATAGTAATTATTTATATCTAATTTCATTATAAGGTATAGAGTCCTAATATCCTTAATTTAAATTTATTGAAAAAAAATAATTGGTGAAAATTTTAGGAGTATAGGTAAAACTAATCAAAATTTTTGATTAAATTTTATGGTCCTAGGGATGTTTACATATTTATGTCTAGATTAGCTAGGTTTAATATGGCTCTCTACTAAATAATTACACGTAAATGACCTAATCTGACACAAATTATAAAATTTCAATTTTGCACTATAAGGTTGATCAAGAGTCACAATCAATGAATTCATTTTCATTACCTATTAGTGATAAACGAGGAGTTCTGCAAGTAAATGATTGCATTAATGTCACTTTTAAATTATTATGATGTCTTTATACTTTTTTTTATATTCGATATTTAAGTAGTCCATTAGAGATTTTGTGCCCGTTTAGTATTACATCTTAAACTCACATTTTTCATCTCAGTTTTTGTCTTTTTCTGAAAAGTCAACAAAAATTATAACTAATTTTTAAAAAGTCAACCAACTCAAACTTAAAAATTTCAACTCAAACCGTTTCACCAAACGGACCCTTGTACAGTTAATAAACTATATAGTGTAAAATCCTTGTGAATGTTACTGGATCATGCCCTCTATGTTCATTGTGGATTCCGTGATTTTTAAAGATGATAAAAATAAGGGATGAGATGACACAAACAATTTTGGTAAAAAAAAAAAACATTAAGGTGGCGACTAGCTACACCGTCGGCTACGATTAAAGAATGCATGAAATTGGGCCCAAATCAATTAATGGTAATCATAATCACACAATGGCGTCTACATCTAGATCTATAAACTAAATTATTACGTATCCAATGCAAAGCTATGCATGTGCACAAAAAATGAAAGAAACTCTCGTGCTTGTTTGTGTTATTATTGATGACTATTATTTGAATAAGGAAAACGACAAAACGTTTAGCTTTCATGGAGAAGGACGAAATTGGCCCAAGCTGATGATGACCGTGCCTGCAGTTTTGGAATATATATATAACTTTATATGAATTATCATTTTAAATTTGAGGTGGCAATTCGAATTTTACACATATCTAAATTCCTTTAGAATTTAGAAATGTTTATGTAGTTCTTTAAACAGAATAAGGGCAAAAAAATTGGATAAAGATAAATTTACACCCAACTGGATAAACTTCCATTTTAAAAAATGATTAAATACAAGAAGACATATATATATATATAAATATTCATGTATGTATATGTGTGTGTGTGTGTATATATATGCGTGACACGGTTTTAGGAATCGCTTGTTTTTTACTTCCCTAAAAACAGTTTCAAACAAGTTGGTAATGTACGTGCTATAATTTGCATAAAGTCTTCGTATATATAGTACATCAATATCAATAGCAGATATTTTTGACCAACCAATTGCTAAGGCAACCTTACACAATTTTCCTTTTCTTAAACTGTGGTATTTAATTATTGATTTTTTGTTAGAAATTTCAATACTGAATGATCTACTAATAATTAAGTTACAATGTGTTCCCTCAAAAAAAAAAAAAAAAAAAAAAAAAAAACAAAAAGTGACAATGTGCCGAACAAAAACTTTAAACTATATTTCAGAAACCTCGTTAGATTACATGAGAAAAATTTTATATTTAAATAAAAAGATAGCAAGTTAACATAATTTAACCAAAAAAAAAAAATCTAATAATTCTAGAGTCCACTAGATAATAGGGATTTTTTTTTTTTTTTTTTGAGACCCTATCTAGTATATATAGATAAAGCAAAGGCTTGAAAACGACTAATAAGTTTAGAAAAGTATGGACAGAACACACAAAAACTAATAATTTATAAAATTAAGAAGACAAGAAAGAAAGAACGATATAAACCAAAAAATAATTGTGATATATAAAGTCAATTCGAGAGTGCAACAACTAAGAAAGATTGAACGCAAGTCACATGGTTTAGAGGGGCCCACTAAAGGGAAAACGACTGAGAGAAGATGATGAGATCATCAAAACGCGTTTGTCTAACGGGAAAGGTGAGAGAGACCACGTCGTTGACGTCGTGTCGTGCAGTTTCCATTTTGTTTTTGTACTAAAACCGAGCTGTCACTATATATATCTATGTGTGTGTGTATGTGTATACATGTGTGTGTGATACCATTACGCCCACATGGCCCCTCTCACGTCTGCATGTGCTCTACTACGTATTACTATAACTATATACTATACATCTTTCTCTCTCCTCTCTTTCTCTCTCTCTAAAAAAGCTAATTAGAGCCTTGGTTTTTTGTATGAAAAACACTCAAGCATGCATGTGATCAAGGGTCATTCTAGCTACTTGATATAGCACGCATGTTTTAGGGTTAATTCTAGTTCTGGCTCCTAAAAACAGGTTAGATCTCATTTTGATCCGGGACGTTTAAAATAGTAAAAAATAGTACTCAATTTGTCCTAAATTAAATATTTTTTTTTACTCGTTTGATGGTTAAAATCTCAAGAGAAAATTAGGTACATGTTCTTTCTTTTTTGTCGTCCCCTAACATGTAAAATTTTCAAAACTAACTCCTACTAAAATCCAAATTGTCCTAATTAAATCTTCATGGGAACAAGAAACAGGAAATAAATTTATCTCAGGTTATTTGAGGGGAAAAAAAAAAAAAAATCAGTAGGGGTGACTGTTCTCACTTGTCTCTCCACTAATGCAGTTTAATTAGAGCTTGCAGTTTAATTGATATAGCAAGTATCTTCTAGGCTTAATTTCAAGTTTTAGCTCGCTAGGCCAAATCCTATTTTAATTTGTAACGTTTAATGTCCACCTTATGGGTGTCCTTTATTCCGTACTTTGAGCCATTATCAATTACCCCTTGTTTATGCTGAATAAACAACAATATCTATAAAAAAAAATTTGAACATATATATATATATATATTTGCTTGCCGTGGCCTTAGAATATTTGTGCTGCCCGAGTTGTCTCTAGTGCGGTGCATTTTCTTTTGTTGTGATCATTAATATATATACATGTACATGTATATAGATGTAAACATATATATATATATGTGTAGACATATATATATTTATATTATTTGTATTTATATTTGTGATTCATGAGGCTGAGGATGGAAGGTTGATTTTGCCATATGCATAGTATCGTACGTGACACCGAACTACCGAAGTTAGGAAATTAAAAATTTCAAATACCATTTAATCTTTGGCTGCAAGTTTCAAGTTTCAAGTTTCTATTTTTATATTTTTTTTTTATACCACCGTCCATTAGAATCGTTAGTATTTCTCTTTCCCTGACAAGAGATTGCAAGTTTTGCTAAAAGAGACTATTGTTGTTAGCATAATATTTATAAAAAAGAAAAGAAAAGAAAGACCTTTTAAAGATGAAAATTTTAAGTTTCACATCTTATCATATATATATATATATATATATATATCACTAAATTATATTTGTTATCACCAGTGATGAAATTAGACATTTTTACCAGATAACTAATATGTAATAGATAATCAGAGATTATTATGAGCAAGTTTTCATTTTTAGGGGGGAGTTATTATGAAATTTTCTTTAAAATTGTAGAATATTTTAAAAAAATGAAAAGTTGAGGGAAGACTTAAGCCCTCCCTAATCCTCCTTAAGTGACTACGTTTCTGGTTACCGAAGTCTAACATATCTTTATCATATATATTGAACAATATCTCTAAAAAGAATGAAGTTATAAATTCTAACAAATGACTATCTATATATTTGATTTAAAACTTACATTTTAGTTTTCAATATTGTCACATGTAATGTTACATGGGAATTGTGAAGATTAGAGAGAAAAAGAGAAATTTGAGACTGCAAAGAATTGAACTTCTATATTAAAATGTTAAACCTATTAAATGAAGTGATCCAATGATGATATTCTCTTTCGAATCACTAGCTAATCTTGTATTATATGAATCGAACTGCTTATTTGAGTTTGTTGAGCTCTAATACCATGTGGAGACCATAAAGAAGAAGAGAAATTCAAGATTTTTAAGAGATTAGACTTTTATCATAGAAGGTTAACCTATGATATGTAGTAACACAATACCCTTTGCATATCTATTTTTGTTGTCGTATTTTCACGATGTGGGCTTAGTTTTTTTTTTTTTTAAAAGAAACATGCATATGGTCAGAATAAATAAGTTGGGTATTTGTAACTTAGCTTAGCTTAGCATGATTAATAATATAACATCAGTCAAGATTTAATCATCGGAATAGTGACCCAGAGACAAGAGAAAAAAGGCACATAGCATGTGCAGTTGGTAGTTGGCCACCGACAAAGGAGATAGTGGGGCTCATTTGATCACTTACACAAAACATCACGATTGCTTCATTATATATAAATATATATATAGATATATATATATCTATCCATATATATATATACATTGTCCCCAAAAGTACGCAATTCATATATACATATATATACATACATATACTCGTATATATATATTTATACTCCAATAATGGAGTTGATCTCATTCTATTAATCTTTACAACGTTGCTTCGAGATATACGTGCAAAGTGGCAGTGGAACTCTCGCTTTCGTTAGTGTTCTTTGGTAGAGTCTCTCTCTCTATATATATGTGTGTATATACATGTATATGTATGCATACTAGTCATGATGATGACAATAAATAATTGTTTGTTGAGAATCAGGTTGACAGCATCACGTTCGATTTGCCAACTACATGCCATGCATGGAGGACCATGATCCCCACTTATCTTTATCTTTTCTTCTTTTTTTTGTTTTGTTTGGGGGGGGGGGGGCGACGCGCCCAATTCACTTACCAGTTTTCGATAAGTAATAAATTGAGCCTCTCCTGCTTATTACCGTTTTTTTTTTCCATTAAAAAAAATTATTGGTGTCATTCCATACGCTATCATCTTTGCTTATAATAAAAATTAAAGGTAAAGGGTTCATTCATCAAATACAAAGAAACCTAACCTGGTTCTACTAAGAGTATTAACGGTTTCACTCCCATTATCCGTATAATCTATCGTCTGATCAAGGATCTTAAAAAGATTATGGAGTATCGAAATTTAAAACCATCTTATGAAAAGAAGAAGAAACGCCATCCTATTTGTAATATTTATTTATTTATTGATTTATCTGTGATAATAACTGATCTATCCTATACCTCAACTTTGGGATCATTTACTATTAATTTTGATCAAGAAGTTGTTGTTGGTTTTTTTTTTTATCTTGATTCAATTAAAATAAGTATGACAATTGTGAATCTTATTTAAATACCATAGATATTATAAAAATTCAGTATTAAAAACAAAATAATGATCCATTAATTTAATAATTAAATCGAGAAAGATTAATTTATATATGTACTATATTGTTTTTAATTGACGAACACATACATATATAATCGAGTTTCACTAGAGATACATCTTTACCACATTTTCAAACTGTACCCTTAGCCTCCGATATACGTTCTTGTAATTCAGAATAAGCTAAGTATAGTTTTCGTTTGGTTAAAAAAATTTTTGTAATACCTTTAGTCAAATTTGCATATAATATTTGTGTTTCAGCTTTGCATACTTAATACTTGCAGTGCAAAATTATTAATAACTATAAATCAGATAAGTGCATGAGTATATTGACCTTGTTAGGACTAGCTTAACGGGTAGAAAGGAAAGGTTTACGGTCTTCAATCTCAGGTTATTAATTTCAAAGGTTTTCATTATAAATTAATAAAGTAGATCCATGAAATTGATCATATCATTTAAAAAAAAATTACAGGTTATGATAATATGCGTCTTGGAGATGTGAAATTATATTCACCTTAATTAAAAAAACTCATAACTAAAATTAAAGAAAATTGAAAAAAAAAAAAAAGGAAAAACTTTTGACATTTGATATCTTTCTTTGAAAAAATATCAATTTTTAGTATCAATTTTGTTAGATTTCTTACAAATTGGATCATCCCTTTTTTTTTTCGTAGCCTATTTATCTATCATCGTGAGCCCACGTTAAATAGATTGAGGTCCGATACATTTTTTAGTTATCGAGAGAACTCAAGTAACTTTTTTTTATTTATTTTTTTAATAAATCAGAATACAATTTTTAAAGTTTTTGTTTTTTTTGTTTTTTTCAAAAGAGTATAAACGAAACAATAACCTATTGATATTGGAGATACTAAAAGATTCATTGAATGTATAAATTTTAAGACCCTCACAAAAAAAAAAAAAAAAAAAATCTTTAGACTATCTTTCAATTATTAATATGATATTAAGGATTACAAATAGTACTACGTCTATGATAGTGAATTATTGTTGAGTCATTATCTACAGAAGATAACATCATTTTCTATATAAAGAAAATTTTATCTCGTCCTCTCTATAATTTTCCTTCAAAGTTAAGAATACTTCGTCCTATCAAAAGCTAGTTTCCATGTGATTTTTGAAACATTTGTTTCGTTGAAGTTGACATTTTTCTTTTGCTACGTTATGAGAAGGAAAGACGTTGGATGAAACCCAAAGTTGGAATACTAAGCTTAAAATATTACAGGACAAAGTGTCAAATAGCATTTTTGAAAAGAGTAATAGTAAATTATAAAATTTTGAACATAATAATAAATAGTATAATCAGATTAATGATAAGATAAATACCAATAAAAACCCTCCTTACTCCCCTCCCTCTCTCTCTCTCTCTCTCTCTCTAATATGACATTGTGTACACAAATCCGTTATTAAAAATTATTAAAAAAATTTAAGTATTTACCCGAAAATCCAAAATTTACTCAAAAACCTAAGAATTTACTCAAAAATATGTACTACAAGTTATCATCTCTTAAAAAACATCTTATAAATTTAAAAATACCTATAAAATATGCTATATGTTACAATTTTCCCCTTCAAAATCTGAGCTGAAATCATAGGGTTTGTTTGGTGAATGAGTTTGAGTTGAAAATTTTAAGTTTCACTAGTAATTTTTGTTGACTTTTTAGAAAAGAAAAAAAACTTTTTAGAAAAGACGAAAAAAAATTTCAGAAAAAGATAAAAAAAATACAATTTAACTTGAGTTAAACTTATGGACCAAACAGGCCCATAGAAAAGAGTATTGGAGCTCTCTAATTTTAGGCCCAGGCTCACTATTTGGTTTAAGCAAATCAGCCCACGTTACTAGGTAAACAAGCATTGTCTTTTTTTTTTTTTTTTTTTTTTCATTTTTTATTCTTTATTTAATTTCACTTTAGCTTACAAGAATGCAACATATAAAAACTTCAACTTTATATTTCTTCTACAGATATTGAAGATTTAGATTAGGACGTAAATAGAATACATTCTACCAAAATTGCATCCATTAGTTCGAAATATAATCTAGTAGATTACACTAGTAAACTACCAGATGCCGTACCAACAATAATCACCGTTTATTTTGGTCGCGGATCACCAATAACAATCTTTGATAATCTATTAAATTATTTTGGGAAAAGCCACTGAATAATACAAATTTTAAGACTATTATACACCAACATATCACAAAAAATTAACACTAGATTAATATGACACAAAATTAAATTAGACTTAACTAAAATTTGTATTATATGTTGGTCAAAAATAAAGAATTTATGTCATGTTGGTTAACATATGAAAAAAAAAAAAGTTATTTATATAATTTTCTCAATTATTTTTCTTTATATCACAGATGATCGAACATTTCCTAGTTCAATTGTTGTAGAGTAATCTGATACCTTATTATTATTATTTTTATAATCTATCATATTTTTTTTAATTCTTTTATTTTGATTATCTATCAAATCTCCTAAATTATATTTGGCTTTAAACAAAGATGTCGGAACACAAATGCATCTTCTGTTTTTTTTTTTTTTTTTTTTGGTTGGAAGAATCCTTGTAACTTTTACTCATAGTGACTTTTAGTTTGCAGAGATGACGTCTTTGCACGCGAGATTAGATAGAACATTTAGTTGTGCCAAAACCAGTTTATGTGTTGCATTGATTAAACTCTCACTGGTTTTTGTGTGAGAGAGTTGATTAACGGTGTTAATATTTGGGTTGGTATCCCCAAACTAGGACACTTTTTTCTTTCAAACTAAGGGTGTGCATAAAACCCGTCAATCCATCCAAATTGTCTATTACCCCACCCCACCCCACCCGTTAAAATGGGACCATACGGGCGGGGGATTAACGAAAATTGATTGGCGGGATTAACCCCGCTTGCTCGATAACCCCTTTTAATTTTTAATTTTTTTTATTAGTTTCATGCTATTAATTGTTCTTATTTTATTTATGCTAATTAGATTTTCGAGTGTTGGAGATTTTAAATGGTATTCAATTCATCATAACTCTCTCTCACTAAGGGGGTGTTTGGTATGGGGTAATCTTTTATAAAGGAATATGAATCTTAAGATTATCATGTTTGTTATGAGGTTATCTTATTTTAAGATACCTGGGAATTTGAAACCCATGGGTTTCAAATACCCTTATAAAGGGGTAATCTGAAACCCACCTCCCCCCTTGGGTTTCAGATTACCCCTTATCTAAATACCATGGTAATCTTAAAATTAAATAATTTAGACACAATTATCCTTTTAACTTTTAAAATTTAACTTTAAAAACCAAACACTATAATCTAATATTCCTAGGAATTTGATTACTTTAAAAAGATTGTCAGGTATCTGATTACATTTGATTACTTTCAACCAAACACCCCCTAATGTTATTTGAAATAGTGGGCTATGGACTTTGAATTTGGACTATTGGACTAGTAGTAATGATTATTTGGTAATTGGTTATTTGAACAAGTGCGTAAGTTAAAGATTTCAAAAATTCTTTCTACCAAAAAAAAAATTCTTGTTATTTTAAGAAATGGTTACAAAATTGGACAAAAAATTTCTACCAGCCCCACTGCCTACACTATTGGATTTGTTTTGTAAAGGGACCTTATATTGGGATTTTCGAAAATTTCTTTCGTGCCATCTCCATTATGTATAAAAATAACAAACCCATTAATAGAACAAAAGGGACACATAAGACAATTTTATATAAAAGATGCATCTAGTTTTATTGAAATCACTATAGAGTATAAAGTGAAAGATATCCTTATAAACAACTGAGGCACTATAAGACTGAAAAATCGCATGTGACTCCACTGAAAAAGCAAGAAAAATTTACGAGCAAATAATTTTAAAACAATATCTCATTGTAAATTTATTACTGGTGTTAATGCGGTTATGTACTATTTTTAACATTTAATAATTTATCTGTATCACTTTGATACAAAAAGTAGGCAATTTTCCCTTTCAAAAAAAGAGGGGGGGGGGGGGGGGGGGGGGGGGGGGGGGGGGGGGGGGGGGGGGGGGGGGGGGGGGGGGGGGGGGGGGGGGGGGGGGGGGGGGGGGGGGGGGGGGGGGGGGGGGGGGGGGGGGGGGGGGGGGGGGGGGGGGGGGGGGGGGGGGGGGGGGGGGGGGGGGGGGGGGGGGGGGGGGGGGGGGGGGGGGGGGGGGGGGGGGGGGGGGGGGGGGGGGGGGGGGGGGTGGGGGGCAATGTTTCACAAAACGGATACATTGGAATCCAAAAATTTAAGAAGTAGGGTTCTTTAGAAATACAACAAAATCTAATTAGTGACATTGAAATATAGGAATAAAGAATATATTTTCCAAATAGTAAAAAGTGACATCATTATATAATTACAATGCAAATAAGAAAATATCATAAATACCTCATTTTTTTAGCCTGAACACCACTTTTACTCCTATTTTTATTCAAATGTCTAAAGCACTCTTGTGCTTGTAAAATCAGTCCAAAAAAAAAAAAACCCCTGAAGCAATTACTTTTTTCAAAATGTCAAATTACTCTTACCAATCTATCTTAAACTGTTATTTTAAATATGACTTAACTCTAGTAGTTAACTACAAAAATTTTAAAAACACATAAAAATATCATTCAAACAAAGGTTCCAATTATTTTGAGATTGTTTTAAGGTCATGTAAGATTTATTTTATTTAGTTGTTTAGATAATAATGTTTCAAATTGTAGTTATTAAAGTGGAAGGGTGAATTTGGTATTTTTATAAATTTAATTACTTAAAGGTATATTTTATGATTGATTTTGCAAATGCAGGGGCGGAGCATTTGTATAATTAAAGAGACAAAAGTGGCATTGACTACATATCGAAGGTGTTTTGGTTTTTTATTTTTTATTTTAATAAATATAGAGTATAAATCTTGAAAATCACTTCAATAATTATCACGTACTATACTAAGATAAGATTCTCCTTTTACTTTGAATGATTTGAAGGATTGTTTATGAAAAATACATATCTGAGTTATGGTATAACTATGATTATTTTAGGTGTTTTTGACCTTTGATTAGATAAATACGAGGAGTGAGAAGGTAAAAAGTATAAGGGTAAAACATATATATGTGATTTTAAAGTGGTTATTTTTATAATTTAATCTTCTATTATTACTTTTCAAATTGGCTTCAATTTGACTCCTTTATTGCCCTTTTCGTTTTTCACTGATATTTTTCCCTCTTTCTCTTAACTTTTTATTTCTTTAGATATTCACACAATCAAATAAATACACATTTTTCATGAGACAGAATTTTCTCCATCCACTCCTTTTCAAAATTGATTATTTTGATTGAAGTCTCGTATTTTGACTTGTCAAAGTAACACGATCACATCACACCGTTTTCAAATAGTTGTAACTATAATTTTTTTAAAAATTCTTTTGGTTTGCTTCCTGGCTGTACCATGCCTCTTCCTTTTTAATTGATTAATTATTTTAATTTCGTTATTTTGCTTCTCTTCAACTCCAACTCTCATTATTCCTTAATAAAAAATAAAATAAAAAATAAAAAAAAACCCCACTTGAGTCTAATAATAATGTCTTTGCTGCCAAAGTAGGTTAGATGTTTTTTTATATGCATATTAGTAGCTTATGAATGTTCTTTTATTTATGTCCTTATTGAGGACCCATTTTACAAAGAGAAAAGAAGTAAAAATTTAATCGGATCAAATGATTATTAAAATTTCAAATATGAAAGAAAAATATCAAAATAAAACATATAATGTCTTATTAAAAATTTAGTAGGAATTTTAAAGTAAGTCAAAAGCTCTCTAAATAGATGATGCAAATACTTTCAGAATTAGATTTTTGAATCAAAAAGTCAAAAACACCTTCAAAAAAATTCTGTAAAATAGACTTAGAGTTTAAAATATGGTTCCGTCTCTATTTTTTTTTTTTTTTTTCCTTTTCTTGATTAAGAAAAGTTTAGAAAGGGAGCGATGTTAGCATATCCCTATAGGCATTATCAATGGGTTCCTTAGACGTTGAAAGAAATGTACAGATCCTAGAAGCGGACATTAACCCTTGATGAGTAGCATGTCACCACAAAATACCGGATATGCTAACAGTAAGGATACATGAGAGTGTGATCTCAGGCACTCTTATCAAGTATTAAACTCATAGGAAATAAGCCTTCATATTTAATACCTCCAAAAGATCATCCATCATTTGAACTTTTGACCATTGAACCATTACAGTAATATATTGGACAAATTTCACTTTTTCTCCCCAGACTTTAGGCCTTGTCACAAAATACCCCATGAACTTCAATTTGTAACATTCTTTCTCCTCGAACTTTGAAACATTTACAGATCTCCCCCTTTGTTCAATTTTTGACAGAAAAATGTATGTGCCACCTGTTAGAAGCATGAGTTTGGGGGATGTTAAGTATGAAATTACAAAGTTGCCCTCATAATTAGGTCAAAAAAGAAATATTTAGGATGGTTGTAATTTTTTCCCCATAATGCTCTCTTATGTTTAAATCGTAATTTCACATTTAATAAGAGTAGTGAGTGTCACGTGTACTACCATGAGTGCCACTTCGTAATTTCATATTTAATAATGTTGCCCAGTGCGTTTTTCCATAAAAAAAATTTAACTGAGAGGGAAAATCTGTAATGTTTCAAAGTTTGGGGGAAAGAATGTTACAAATTAAAATTCAGGGGACGTTTGTGACAAAACCTAAAATTCAAGAGGAAAAAGTGAAATTTGTCCTAATTTATTACTATTAGGTAGGCCGTCACTACTTTTTTTTTTTTTTTTTTTGAATGTAAAATTTCATTCAACTAAAAAGTCTTTTAGACTCCAAACATAATGCGGATGACCATGTAATACACAATACAAAACACTAGATAAAAACCGGTTCTATCAGTAAATTCTGATGAAGTACAGGGAAAACAATGCAAGACGAGACTCGATATCAGAAAAATTCCTCGATACATCAATTTGAGCATGCATAAGGCTCTTTTTGAAACCACTACAATCGATGGAAGCTTCGATCCATCGAGAGCATATAACGTGTAGCACCAAGGCCACAAACATCTTTGCCAGTCTCATAATTAACGGAACTTCTAACTCGTCAAGATCTAAATCTGGCAGACCAAAAACAAACTCAAAAGGTGGGAGAACAACCTCCCTTATTACAATGAAAATACTAAAATTATATGATGAAAATATCAACACCTTATTAGACTAAAACATAAAAAACTAAAGCCTAAAGCATGACCACCGTAAGCCTTCAATGAAAGTGTAGAGGACAAGAGAACCATCAGAGTTAGAGGAACGATTTCGGGGACAAGCGGCGAAATCGATGAGATGCCTTCAAACAACAGAACGTGAAACACACGTGCTACCACCATCAGCGCGAACCACCACCTCCATAAGAAGTCCACCACCGTTCAGAATAAGACCCGAAAGAGTACAACCACTAGACGGGAAAAAACAACATAAAACACCTCCAAACCATTTGAAAACCATGCTCTAAACGCTATCAGATCCGCTCCAATGAAGCCACCCTGCCAAACGTAGCCACCGCCATAAAAAACCCACAACGATATAAGCCCCATGACCAATTTTCATGGCTGGAGGTCCAAAAACACGCTCGGGGACGGTCTCCGATCGACACACTCTCTGTTTTCCTCTCTTTCTCGTTTCCTAGGGCCGGGTCACGTTTACAAATTTGAAAAGTCGGATGCTTGACTTTTACTTATATGGAAGTTGGTTATTAGAACTAATTAATATTGTCTATGAGTAACTCCTTACGCCATCACTACTTAATAATAGTATTTTTGGATAACATCTTATACGATTTTCTATATAAGGAAGAAAAAAGATATATTTTTGCTGAAGCGACAAGAAGATAATTTTATTATCGAAAAGAATCATAGGCCATTTCCAAAAAAATAAAAAATAAAAACAAAGAAAGAAAGAAAAGAAAAGAAAACAATTATAGGCGATTTTAATTAGGAAAAAAAAAAAAAAAGAAGAGAAAACTGTGATAGAGCTCCAATAAAGAGCATTACTAGTAGTGATCCATCTAACGGTTAAAATGATTGTGTGAGTAAATGAACGATTATGATCTAAAATGCATCTAATATTAATATAGTCTCATATACACACAATCCTTTATTTTATTTCAGATTTAAATTTTTTTTTAATTTTTTTTCCTTCATCAAATTTTGATCTGATCCTTAAAGATATATATATATATATATATATATTTGATTTGAAGAAAAAAAACTCTGCTTCAATCTATATTATGAAACCGCCCCCCTTGCGTGACCTCCGGCAAAGCCCCCCCAGCCCCCGATATCGGTTCGACAGGCTAGCCCCCCCTCCCTCCCGACCTGGTGGCGGTCCTTCTTGGGGGCAAGATTTACATGTCTGCATGTCAGGCTTTCTTCGGCGGCTGAATGTGGGTGATTAATACGGGTATTTTCTTGGTTTTTTGTTGAATTTTGAGTTTTTTGTTTTTTGTTTTTTCATTTTAAAAAAAAGCTTTGTATATAAAATTTTTTATTCAATATACAAATATATTATAAAAATTATGTATTTTTTTTATATTTCTACCATTATATTTTATCTTAATAATTTATAAAATAATAACTACGGTAGTGTCTCTTAAAACCACAGTCATTCTCAAAAAATTCACTGGAGATTTATTCATTTTGTTTAAAAGTACATAAATGGAAAAGAAAATAAATTAGTCAATGAAATGCAAACTGCGTGTGACAATTTTTACCTGCTCCGTTTCGTAAGATTTAGGCTGCTTCTCATATAAAAGGTGGCCCCCGCGAAGCTCGTGTACGTGTCTGTGCCATCCACACGTCTTTTCCTGCTCTCCACCAAATATTTGGGATTTTCCTGCCGATTCTCGGGTATTTTCTCTCCTCCCAAACGCCTCCCAAATTTTCCTCTTTCCCTTGGCGTAATTTTATTCTATTTTATTTAATTTTTCCTTTTGGATTTTCGTGATTTCCACCTCAGATAAGCATTAAGAAGTGGAATTTCTTAGGGATTTATTTTTTTGTTCTGATAGAAATGTTTCGGATGATTTATTGAACAATTTGCTGCGATATTTGCATGAAATTCTTATGGAATTTGTGCTTTATTTTAATTTTTTAATTTCAGAGGATTTTTCTTATCTCTGGTGTTTTTTTTTTTTTTTTAAATGAATTCAATTCTGAATTGCTTGTTGCAGACATTTTGTTTCTAATATTAGTCAAACAAATTCCTAATGAAAACAAAATACTGCAAGAAATGTGCAATCGAATTTGTTATGATAGTTTCATTGAAACTTTATGCCAAGGACGGTCTTTGTTCGTGTTGTAACTTTCCATTGCCACTAACCAAACATCTTTTAGAATTTCTTAATTTCAGAGCTTATATATATATATATATACATATATTTTTTTTTTGGGGTACAAAATATGGTGAATCTTATTTAATGACGTTGGGATCTGTGGTGGTAAGAATGAAAATGAGCTCGTTCTTAGAGTAGAATTGGGTAAGGTCGTCTCGTTTCTGTTAGGATTTCTTCTACAGACGATAGGAATGGGGGACGGGCGAATCATAAACGTTCATTCTAATTGATTCTAGAGCTCTAGAGTTTGTTGGTTATTAAAGTATTTGATGACAAACCGGGTTTATTGTTGAAATGAAAGATTTTCTTCAAGTTCTAGACTTAGCAGCAAGGATACCCAACTGCCTTACCATCTGACTTGAAGTGTAACTGGGAAAAGAAACCAAAACAAATAAATTAAGTTGTTATTTTTTCCCAGACAATCAATTTGTGGTTGTTGTTCATGATGAGGCGTGTTTGCTGCTCCGATTTTTTAGATTTTAGTCATTGCTTTTCTTTTGACATAGTTGCACTGCTCTCAAGAATCCCGTCTCGAAATAAATTAGAGAGTCTGTATTTTTGCAAACCTATTCTTGTTGCTTCCGAAAGAAGGAGCCATGAACATTTTAGTTGAAAGTTTTTGGTCGAAGGAGAAGTATTTTCAATTGTCTAGTTTTCATGTTCATGTTGGTTATAAAGGGGTTGTCTCAGCGGTGAATCTCTTGGACTTAGTGCCTCGGGAAGCAATAGGTTCAATGTTCGATTACCATCGAGTGCTACCTATTCCTTGGGGTCACGCTTGTGGGCCTTTGGCCCGAGATTTACCCGGTCCATGTGGATGGGGGCGCTCTGCATGGGCCTCTTGCAGTCGGGGCAAAATGTCTTGGAAACCACAGTTATAAAAGAAAAGTTTCCATGTCGGTTATTAGTTTTTCAGGGCATTCTGTGTGCTGTGGTGAGTTTGACACAGTAAGATGATTTTACATTACTTCGCCAACATTATTCTGTATCTTTAAAAAAATGATTGTTATCAAGAACAGAGTTTCAATTAATACCTGTTATTTTTGGCTAAAAAAGTTGCAACTCAGTTTCTTATTTTTGTTTTCTTCAGGTAAGTTTCCTTCAGTGGACGAGACAATGGACCTGCTTTTCAATGGAGTAAAAGAAGACGCATCTGAGTGCCCGTTTGATGTGAAGGACCTGCAAAGATGTCCATTTTTGAGGAACATCAACAAACCCACCTGCTTTTCCTTTTCTTCAGTTCACCTCCCGCTATCTGTCATACCTGTGAGTCATCTCTCCTTTGTCATACACGCTTTGTTTGCCACTTCTTTACTTTCGTTTTTCACATTTTGCCTTTTTCTGTTGCAGGGAGCCAAAGGTCCAATATTCGAGGATGGTCCCAGTTTTGATACGGCATTTAAAGTTTTTCATGGGAAGAATGGGATTGTCCCACTGTCTGGGCGTTCTAATGTTCGTGATGACGTTCCAGATTTCAAGCCCACACCATATTTTAACCCTTTAGCAACAAAAGCTGCTACCATTAGTTTGTCATCATTTGGACCTGGGGGGCCTTTCAGTTTTGGTCCATTCTCTGACAAATGGAAGAAGCAGAAGAAGCCCGATTCATCTAGCAACAAGAATTCCTCTTCTTCACCGGTAAGTAGACTCAACCCAACACATTGTGAAACTTCGCATTTTTAGGTAAGGTAAGCGATTTAGGAGAGGAAAAAAGAAATCATATCTGATTGGTGACCTCTGCAAACAATCCTACATTATTAGATAATAAGTTCATTATTTTAGACTTTACATTTGATTCATACTAAAATATGAATCCTTCAAATTGGAAGAATCACAATCTCTGATGTCGCACGCGTGCTTCATCTTATTAGAATGCGGTTTACTGTGTTACATTAAAGGAGATAAATGGCTTCTACTTGGATAACTTACCGAGTCAATTGTTTATTGTGCTCCTAGAATTGTGACCTGTAGGTTTAGAAGTAATTAATGATATAGAATACTTTGTGAGACGTGAATATTGATGTTGTAGAATTTGATTCTTATACTGGTTTTTCTAACATTCTAGGAAGGAAGTTCATCAAAGCACGAGGCGCTGGGAAATGAATGGTTAAAATCGGGGAACTGCCCAATTGCGAAGTCTTACCGAGCTGTGAGCCATGTTCTCCCGCTTGTTGCAAGTGCACTTCAGCCACCACCTGGTATGAAGTTTAAATGCCCCCCTGCAGTGGTTGCAGCAAGGGCAGCTCTTGCTCGGACTGCCTTCGTAAAGTCTTTGCGCCCCCAGCCACTACCTGCAAAAATTCTTGTAATTGCAGCCTTGGCATGGCAGTTAATGTGCCCTTAGGTGTGTGGAGGGAGCACACCACGAAGTTCTCTCTCTCATGGTTCACAGCAGTGCA
Source organism: Ficus carica (assembly GCA_009761775.1). Lineage (NCBI taxonomy): Eukaryota > Viridiplantae > Streptophyta > Magnoliopsida > Rosales > Moraceae > Ficus > Ficus carica. Next base: position 8,228,715 of record CM019750.1, read on the forward strand.
CGCTGCTGTGCCTTTCATAGCCATGCTTAGAAAGTCCGTCTTAATGCCTAAAACAGCTATGGCATTGACCATCGCAGCTTCTGTCCTAGGACAGGTCATTGGCTCGAGAGCTGAGCGATTCCGGCTGAAGCAAGTGGCTGAGAGGGGAGGGTCAACCGTACAGATAGCAACTGCTGGTGCCATACCAGGCTACAGCCCCACCCTCGTTGATGGTGTCACGGTGACAGAGAGAGGACAGAGAACATTGCAGATAGCAAGTGCCAGTGCCATCGCAGGGTATAGCGCAAGCCAGGTTGATTGTGGTGCAGGTACTCATTGCGGTGCAGAAGGGATGATGTGCAACCCACTTCCTCTCGAGGGCTCTGGGCCGACTTCACCGGAAAATGTGTGTTTTTGAAGGTCAGTCCTTAACTCTAAGGAGATAATAAATAAAATAAATTGTGAACGTATCGAAAATTGATAGTAAATGGAGGGTTATGAACCTCAAAGACTTGATATATTGGTAATACTTAAAAATGAACTACGCACTTATTGAGCTTATTGTACTGTATTATTCGGCCAGCAATGCAGAAAAGCATATTTGTATCTCGAGAAATAAGTTTGCTCTCTTCAATCTCTATTTCCTTTCTACGGGAATAGTTGTAGAAGAATGCATTTCCTTTCTATGGAATCTTAAATGACTAATGAATGTGGAATTCTGTATTTTTACGTTATGAGTGGTTGTTTCCTTGGAAATATTTTCAGCATATTTTGAGTTTCCATTTGCAAATTTATCTTCTTATCTCACAAGACGTTGGATTTTTGCCTAATATAGTATTTTTGTTTTTTGGTTTTATTTGACTAACGGGTGCACTTGATTACCTCGCACGAAAAGGTCAAGGGAAAGTAATTAGTGTGCTTACTTATAAAGTCGGTTTTGAAAGTTCCGTTGGTCCAACATGATACAAGGAGTATGAAAAGTGAATGTCAATCTTCCTTTTTTTTTTTTTTTTTTTTTTTTTTTTTTTTTATTGGAACTTGAATGTCAATCTTTTCAATCTCATTGGTTTTGATTAAATATCGAGAGAATGAATGCTAAATTTACTCCAAAAGATTATTTGATTGTTTAAAAATAGTATATTTTTTAATAATTACATCAGTATCATTTTTATTTTCAGTGAACATTAAAATGGGAATTGTATTGTATCATTTTGAAGTTCAGTAAACACTAAAATGGGAATTGTATTGTTTTGTATCACACCGTCTAATAGGTAAGTTAAATACTAGAAAGAGAATCATTGATTATGATTGTCACTTCATTAGTTTCCTTTTTAATCTAATTATCTTTCTCATTATAATTTTTACGCTTTGACAAAGGTGCCCTAACCTGTAAGAACAATACTATAGAATATCGGTGGTATAAGGGTGCACTGTTTATTGTGATGGTGTTTATACTGATGGTGCTCAACATTATCGGAGTGTAATGCGGTGTCTATTACATATGGCTTTCAGCCAGAAGTAACCGAAACTACTCTTTGATGGATATCCTCTGGCTCTCTTTAATGCCCTCACATACCTCATGTTGAGGGGGATGCATGTCCCTTCGAATTTGCACTGTCATTATCGTTTTAATCATAATTACTATTGAACTAAGAGTTAACATATATATTTTTTTGGTTGAAACTAAGAGTTAATTTATCTGGGTAAATGTTTAATTAGTCCCTAAATCTTCAAGTTTGTTAATTTTGATCCCTATTTCTATTAATTAATTAATTTATTTTTTATTGAAATGACCATGAATTATTAAAATGTTGTTATAATAACACTTTTCGTTACTGATGAAAAATGATACTAACTAACGGATTTAGTCCAAAATTAATAAAAAGAATTATTGTAGTTACGTTTTTAATAGTTTAAGATTATTCCAGCTACATAAAGAACATGGACTACAATTTTATAAGTTTATAAATTTAAGGATCAATCTAACAATTTATCTTTTGTTTAATTGTCAAAGTTAAAAGATAGAAGACCAAGAAATCATTCACTAAAAAAAAGGGGGAAAAAAAAAGGAACCATTTGCATCAATTGTCTCTGTATGATACATATATACCCGATCAACCTCATCAAACAAACTTAAAAGATACATCAAATTTTGGGAAAAGCACGTTAATGATAAAAATTTTGAGACTATGATACCAACATGATATAAAAATTAATACTAGATTAATATGATGTAAAATAAATTAAAATCAATTAAAATTTATGTTATGTTAGTCAAGAGTAAAGAATTTGTGTTATGTTGAATAAAAAAAAAGTGATTATTTAGATGATTTCTCTTAATATATATATATATATATATATATTTATATAAGCTCTATAAGCTCTAAGAACTCTATCTGATCGTGGGTATTATGCAATTCGAAGTTGACTCTAAAGCCAACTTTGGGTCTGCCTCATGTACATGTAGAAATCCGACATGTATGAACCACCAATAAGCTATCTTGATTCCAGAACTTAATTAACAGAAGAACTACTAAACTAAAGAAATCTAGAGGAAGATATCTTTACCGATTGATGACAGTGCAAAATTTTTAACGTTAAATTTGATTTATCATGAAATGAAAAAATTATGTAAAAATATGGCGTACTCTAATACATACCGAGTGACTAAAACAAGAACTGTACCGATAGTTTATTTATTTATTTATTATTTTTTAATACCTTATCATGGACTTTGTAATTAAGAAATGAGATCAACAAATTACTTAATTATAAGTAACGGAGCTTTTTATGATAAAATATCACTTTTCTAAAAGTCAGATTTAGTTAAATTATGTCAAAATGAAAAACTATATAGAATTTAAAATATATTCCTGAATAATCTTTTAAAACGTAACTATGTTTATATATATATATATATATATATATATTCCTATCATATCGTAAAACTTTTCATGAATTGATGCAAATCCCGAAAAACTAAAACATGGAATCTTGATGATTTTCTTTTTATTTTTCACGGGAACTCTACCCTCTTGTTTGGATGAGAGGTCCAATTTTAGAAATGAGAACATTTTTATAAAAAAGTGTTTTTTCAAAAATTTTTATTCATTTATTTTGAAAAAGAAAAATTATTTAATTTTTAAACTTATTTCGTATAGTATCCTTTTGGAAAAAGATATTGAATCTTAAATCTTCTCACAATAAATTATTATTTCCAATACCATTTTTTCTCATTCCAAATAATATTTTGTTTTTAAAAAGAAATTTTTTTTTACACATCTAAATACCATCTTATTCTCAAAATGAAAAGACTTTCTCATTTAACACAAGAAAATTTTCCTTTTGAAATGAACAAGTGATCCGAACGGAGATGTGTGTGTGTGTTTTGTTTTGTTTTTGTTTTTGTTTTTGTTTTTTTGTTTTTGTTTTTGTTTTTGTTTTGGTTTTTTTGTTTTTTTGTTTTGGAGCTTTTATCTAACCCGTCCATCTTAACTAGCCCCAACGGGGTACCTCTATTCTGCTTGTGTTCTGTTTTTGATATCCCAACGAGAGAGCTTGCTCTTAGATGGATATTGAAGGACTTCCTTACTATTATAGATTCATTTAGTTGACTGACTTCGAGTACACGTTTTTCTACTACACTCTGTCTTTTGCTCTTGAAGCTGTTATTATTATTTCTTTTTTTTCCTTTAGCATTTTGGGTGGAGACTTTTGATTCTTTTTTTACTTTATATTTTTCTTTTTGAAAACTTAATAAGGGATTGTCATTGGGTGTCAACATAATTAGGATGAGTTCATGATTTTGATGTGAATTATAACATTTATATATATATATATATATATTATTATTGTTGTTGTTGTTGTTCTTGCTTTTGGAGGGAAATATATGGAAATCTTATAATAATTAAGATGAATAATGAGACTTTTCTGTCTTCTGTCTTTGATTATATTTTTTACATTTGGTTTTGATTCTTCTATGCAACAAATTAGTACGACAAATGGGTCTTTTTCTGATTTGCACAAACAAATAGACTAATAAATAAAGAAGCACATGAAGCTTCTCCACAACCTTTTACCTTTGGCATTATTTGTGAATTACTAAACAAATGTTTCTCTTCAGTGAATAATTACCAAAAAGTTATAACTTAATGAGGTCTATTAATGATCCTCATCTTAAAGACCTTGTGATTGATCTGTTCCTTGAGAAAAAATTTGTGTGAATAAAAAAAAAATTACACTGAAAATAAAGTCAAGAATTATTCTTAAACTTCAGCTCTCACCCCCATAAGCTGATATATATCAACATTCTGCTTTTCTCATATCTTATCCAAGTTTAAGGGGATGTCTGGTAGAAATGATGGAAAGAGCTCGGATGGATAGGATATGAGAAAAGCGGAATGTGAAAAAAGAGAAGGATTAGTTTTCTCAGAGTTCTTTGGTATGATGCTAAGGAAAGATGGTGATAGTTTTTTTTTTTTTTTTTGGTATTAATGAAAAACAGAAAGGAAAGTTTATATATTTATTTTTAGTAAAGTTACCACATTACCTGTCAGCAAAATAAATCAATTATTTCTCTTTGAAATGTTACTTGATATATTAACTAATTTGTTACAAGTTTATATCATTTCAAAGGTGTCATTAAAAAAAAAAAAAAAAAAAAAAAAACTAATTATGCTTGCTCTTAGAGGGATATTGAAGGACTTCCTTACCATTATATATTCATTTAGTTGACTGACTTCGAGTACACGTCTTTCTGCTACAGTCTGTCTTTTGCTCTTGAAGCTGTTATTATTATTATTTTCCTTTAGCATTTTGGGTGGAGACTTTTGATTTTTTTTTTAATTTTTATTTTTCTTTTTGAGGACTTAATAAGGGATTGTCATGAAGTGCGTGTCAACCTAATTAGGATGTGTTGATTTGATGTCAATTATACCATTTATAATTTTTATTATTATTATTATTGATGTTGTTGTTCTTCCCATGTGAAATTACTGCCAGCAACCACAATTAATACCCATTCATAGAATATGATTATTTGTTTACATTAAATGTACAAACAAACAATACAAATTTCCCTTATATAAGGTAATAAATGTTTCCTTACATTAAATACTAATACGAAAGAGAATTTGAAACAATATTCAGAATTTAAAAGAAAAATGGCGAAACTCACAGATTTTTCACTTTTACTCCTTACGTTTCTCATCTTCTGCATATAATATAATCATGAGGTGGATACGACTGATGTTGCGCACCATTCTTGGTTCTATAAAACAAATGCTACAATTCTGTGTGATACGGACCAACCTGATAACCAGGTTGCACAAAGGGAAGCAAGTGCAGTTATGAATGGATTTAAGGAAGGCGTACTCTTGGTTGTCATTGTTTCTGTTAATCCATTTAGAGGGTTTGTTAATAATTTATTGGACTTCTCCAATATATAAGTGAAATTATTAAAATAAAATTGAGATTAAAAATGAAATACCAATACGAAAAAAAGAAAAATCAAAACTTTGCAAAATACGATACTTCAAATACTATTTGACTATGACGAGTAGAAACAAAAACTTTGGACTCTTACTCCTATTTTTACTTTATATTCAACGTGGGAAGGTTCTCTTAAATTCATCAAAAGCCAAACGGGTTGAGAGAGTAATGGATTTGTTTTTGGTTTGCAGACCCTAAGTTGCGGCTTCTTTTTTTTTTTTTTTTTAAATATGTTACTATAATAAACAGTAAACGTCTAATATAATAACAATTTTTATAGGTAATAGTGAATCCACCAACAACTAAATAAGCTCATATCTATTTTAATAGCATAAAATGTCAAGGAATGGATGGCTTTATTAGCTTCTCGTTACACATGATATAACTAAATTTTTGGAAAAAAGATAATAAACTACACACATCTGATAATAAAAGTCCAAAATCATTATAATGACAAGAAATTGATAAAGAAACAAAGGTAATTGATAAAGCAAGGGCATTGTCATACATGCAAACCACCTAACTCCTAAAGAAAAAAATGAAGCTATGTTTGGAATACATGATGAGTTTAAACTCAACTGTGTATGGCTGAATTTTTTTTTCCTGAAAAGTTCAATAAAAATTATAACTAGTTTTTAAAAAGTCAACCAACTTCAACCTAAAAATTTCATTTTATCTCAAACTCAACCGAATATCAAACGTACGTCACTTGACTTATGGTTTCATGATTACCGAGTTGAACTCAACTAACCAATTCACTTCATTAACGAAATTACCCAAAATGAAAAAATATATATATATATATATATATATTTGGAGACGTCACAATCCATGATATGAGAATCCATGTCTTGTTTGAACTGTTAATTTTTCCACTAAACCAATGCTTTTCTATTTTATTCTTAAAAAAGATTATTAAAAAAAAATCAACTGTTGTTGATGATTAAAATCAGCCTAGTAAGAATAATGCTGCAATAACATTATCAAGTAATTAAAAAGGTAAAAAATACAATAAATTTAAGTGATTTACCTCTAACTTGAAGACGAGATGATAATTTTTCCTGCTAACTTATTAATATGTAGAGATTGGTTTTCAATGAGGTCCGCTTTAGATAGACAAAAAAATCTCAATCTAAACGGGTTTGAGTTAAAAATTTACCGCATTGCAATTTATGGGACACGGATGGATTTAGGAATCCTCAAAGCTATTCACCATTGACCCATCCCATTAAGTTATGAAGTGTTTGTACAAAATTGCTATTTCAGAAGACACTTTTTATACTGAGTGTCCACATACTTAGAGCTCAGTGTTACTATCCAAGTGTAAAGGAAAATTACGCAATACCGCCATACATATAGAAACGTAGCTCAAGAAATAAAAGCCATGAAATGCAGGTAAACCGAGGGAAGTGTAGAAAGTTGGGAAAAAACCCCAATTCTGATGTAATGCAAAAAGGAAAGTTTTCGAAAGTTGTTTCAACCGCGAACATACGATTGTCATCCATTGCAGATTAGACTACTTCTTCAGAAACAGCCTTTATAAAAAGGTACAAAGCCGAACCGATCATTTGAAAAGAGATCAAAACCGGACAGAACACATGATAAGGAGAAAGTAGTAACAAGATGAAATCTACTACGAGAACTTTTATCTCTTGAAAAACTACTAAAAGTTGTTGCAATCTTCGGATTGCCCAAATATATGTTGATGCATCAAAAATAAAAACCAGAGTAGCAAACTGAACGATGTAGTGCATTCGATATATAACCGACCGAATAGGAATTTAGAGTAATTCGGATCTATACACATTTGGTGTCGTAGAAATTGTGATCCTCGGGGCAGCCTGCGGTGGAATCATCATCGTGCAGGGAGTGCTCATGTTTGACGTGAGGCATAGCCGGCGAATTCACCGGTGGAGCATCATCGTCGTCGGACTTCATTGGAGGGTTGATCGGAGGTTTGGCCGCCATTGGAGGTAAATTGGTAGCGTTGAGAGAGTTTTGGTTTGCTAAACTCTTTAAAATGGTACAATTTCGTCATTTCGTGGTGAGAAATGTTAGGGTGCTTTTTATCATCTCATTTTCTTACAACAAATGAAACAAAAATTATCCATTCTTCCAAATAATATTGTTAATAGCTTACTTTTATTTCTACTTGGCTTTTCCCTCAGCTTGCCCTTTTTTCTGGTAGGCACTGCTCAATAGCAATTTTTCTATCGTTTTTTAATTATTTTATAATTAAAATCTTTAAAGCTGTTCTTACTAAAAAGATTCTATCTTTTTCTAATGTAATTTTTCCTCAATTTGCATTTTTTATAACCTCTACAGAGACAACAAACATATATATTCTTTTCCGAATCACTACGGTTGTTTTTTTTGCAACCAAATTGGTCAAACAAATAGAGTTGCTAAAAAAAAAAAATTTCGTAATCAAAGGAAAAAGGGGTTTTATATTTAAAAGTCTTTCTTTTTTCTTTTTTCTTTTTTTTTTAAATTATCCATCCAAAAGAACAAATGACAACTTTCTCAATCAAAAAAAAAAAAAAAAAATTTAAAGAATAACCATGTAAATAGAAAGGGAAAAAAAAAAAAGTGTACGCCTTTGTGCGCTTTCGAAATTTATTTTGTTTTTTTTTTAAGTGAAAGTTTTATTTTAGTTTATTCCATCATATTAATTTTTACTGTAATTATATAAAATATTGTATACGATTATTTCTCCCTTTCTAGTCTTGTTATTGTATCTGTAGTATGTTTGTAATTAATTGCAAAAAGATGGTTCAGAGTTTTGTTTATTTATGGGAAAACAGAAAGAAGAGCGATTAAAGAAAACCTTAGAGAGCGGCAAAGATTGGTCCTAACATTTTTTTTTATAATTTGGGTCATTTTTACAAAAAAAAAAAAAAAAAATTGAAAATTGAATGGAATAGATCATATGTATGACATCTGTAAGTTTGAATCATGTAAAAATTTATGCTTAAATAGTAAATCATGTGTGAGTACTGTGATATTTTCTGTTAATTATTTTATCTTTATTAAAAAAATATATCATTTTACATCATTTTAATATATTTAAAGGCCTTTTAACTATTAAAAATAAGGATTTAGAGCTAAATAACAAATAATTCAAGTTTTTAAAAATTAATTAAAAAGTCATTTTTTTTAAGATGATCAATCAATTTTCTCAAATGATCAATCAGTAATTGATCAAATTTCGGCCAATCATTGTTTCACTATAATGTAAAGGGTGGGTCTATTGACATCTTTTACTTTACTTTTCACACCCACTTTTCAAAATCATCAATAAACTAATTTTAGAATTAAAAAAAATTACTTGTTCTACCCCTTAATTTTCCCAAAAAGCCCTTATAATTAAATTATATGTCTTTCTTCTTTTTCCACATACTATCTAAACCCCTGTATAATTTTTTTTTTTTTGCTTTTTTTAATAAAAAAAAATGTTTGTTTTGTTTTTTATTATAATTTTTTTCTTACGAGATTTCTTTTCTCTCTCTCTTTTTTTTTTTTTTGAGATATCCAATAATAATTATTTATCAGTTTATATGTTGAGGTAAAAATCTATGAACTTATTCTTTCATATACTTAGTAAAAGAAAAACTTAAGGATAATATACTACTAAAGCTAAGTATTTGATTATGTATATACTGATTAATAACTAATCAGATCAATATATTTGATTATATATCAACATCATCCATATATGTTTCCGTTTTCTTGTCATTTCTTAGAAAACAAAAGGCTAGTTGTAATATGATACTACAAAAACTATTGAAAAAGAGGAATAATAACAAATAAAATGAAAAAAAAAAATCTTCACTAAAAATTATTCTCGCGGGAATTTAAAAAAAAAAGAACATTTAAAAAAAAGTAAGAAAAAAAAAGTTATAGGATTTTAGACTTAATGGGTGGAGAAAGAAAAGGACAAATAATTTATTTATTAAGGTTTTTTGGGAAAATTAAGGGGTGAAACAAGTAATTTTTAATTTTAAAATTAATATGTTAGATGGTTTTAAAATTGGGTAGGAAAAGTAAAGTGAGGGGTGTCAATAGACTCACCCTAATGTAAATTACCAATTTTTATTAATCTGAACCAAAAAAAAAAAAAAGACAAACGATCATTTTGCTATATAAAAAAAAATTCAGTAATTTATTAGATTGAGTGACTAGAATCGGCCACCAAACCCAATTTTCAAAAAAAAAAAAAAAAAGACCAAATTACAATTCCATAAAAAGATTAGATACTAAGCTTGTGTTTGGTTTCCCGGTTGGAGATGAAATATTCAAGTTGGAGTTGGTTAGCTTTTCAAAAACTAGTTATATTTTTTTTTGTTAACTTTGCATTAAAAGACAAAAAGTGAGGAAAAAGTAGAGTTTAATTGGAGTTGAGCTAAAATGTCAAAGATAGCATAAATAAGCAATTTATCTATTTCCTTCCTCCTATTTAGACGACAACGACCACAAGCCTAGGCATGGGAGAGAGTTGGAGATGGAGATGGAGAGATCAGAGAGATACAAACTCAGAAACCCTAAAACTGCTTTCAACAAAGCAATATAAATAGACGATCAACTCCGTGGCCGCCTCTGGAGTTTTCGTCAGCACTAGTTTCACTATCTCTCTCAGTTCTTCTTCTTCTTCTTTAAAAAAACCAAACTTTTCTCTCCCACATACGCCATAATGGAATCTGCAAACGACCAATTGAAGAAGATGAAAAAGAAGGAAAGAAGAGGAAGAGAAGATTGCTGAAAAAAAAAAAAATGCTCTTCTGCTGAGGCCCATAAAAAACCGTCGATTTCGCCGTTGTTTTTGACAACTTGTATCGCCCGGCCATCAAGGTTATTTGATTTCTGAGAAAGAATGAACGGATTATAACTTTTAATTATTTGCTTTGAATCTGGTCGATTGTTTTTTCTCCAAAAAGAAAAAAAAAACATCATCATTAGGGAATTTTTCTGTCTTGTTATTTTTAATTTTGACTGATTGATTCGTGTTGTGTCATGCCATGCAGGCGGTCTTGACATTACTCGATAAAGCCCAGACGACATCGCCTCCATTCCAAGTGCCGGTATTATAATCATAATATATAATGAATATTCTATTTACTTAGTAAATTTGCTATTTACTATAATTTCTTTTATCTCATAATCATAATAATCATTATACCATTATTATTATTATTATTTTATATATAGCAAATGTATCGCGCTTGATAATAATAATTATTTTTTAAATGAATTGTTCTAATTAAGATTTCCGTTCCAAGATATTCTTGGAGTTATCATGAATGTGAGTGCTTCAACTAGACGATTTTTTTCTCTTCTCTTTGTTGTTTTTGTGTTCAAAAATCTCATATTTATCTAGGAACTTTCAGGTCGTATTTTATGCGCAACAGAAGATTGCTCCACATTGGTTGAAAAGGTTCTGTTCCTCATTCCAATACTAGATAATTCTTTAATATTCATATTTTAACTTTTCACTTCATCCATTTGATTTGGACATCTAATTGCTCGTTTCGCTCCTAACTACAGTTTTGGATTTTCTTTTTTTAATAGGATACGTCTGAACAGTCCGTTATAGACAAGCACTTAACTATGACGCTTCAGCAGCATGTTCTTGAATTAGGAAAACAACATGAAAACTACGAGAGTTGGAATTGCAAACGGAATGTACGCTACAGCGGCAATATTACGTTCCCTTTGCTGAGCTTTTTTTATTTTTTTTATTTTTATTTTTTTATTTTTATTTCACATAACATTACTCAAGTAATCCATTTTTACATTGCGTTGGTGCATTCACAATCACAATTCTACGCTGTCGAGGTTTTTGTTTCGCTCTTACGCAATGTGGTATTTGCATTGCCTCTTGCTGTTTGCAAAGCGGGTGCTTTTGTCAACGAACTCGATCTCTTCAAGATATGTATATATATATATATATATATGTGCAGATTGATTGATTATATATATATATATATATTTGACTAGGCAGGCTGATAAAAAGCACTTTGTTCTTCCTCTTCCGGCGTACAATGTCATGAGCGCTCACCTGCATCCAGCCAACGAACTTGCTATGCAGGTATCGTAATAGACTAATCCTCGTTAAAGAATCTTTCCACTTCAGATTTTACTTTCATGTTGGCGGTTCTTGTTTTTGAGCAAGTGGTCCATTTGTGCTCGCAGGAATGCATCCTTCTTCCTGTCCTCGCTCCCTCGTTTGTCGAAGTTCAGAACATGAATACCACATTATTTGGCTTCTTCATATATCTTTGTTCTTATCTTCTCACACGATTTTTTTTCTTTTTTCTTTTTTATTTTGCTTACTGACTAGAGAGTTTTATTTTATTTTCCTTTCCAGAAACTATATTCAAGCAAATTTTTCCCGGTTCCGAGGGATTAAAAGGCGTACAAAATGGCATATCCTGCTTTAGGTTTTCATTGGAGTGGATGTTAGTGAATCTGCATCGATCCGCATGATCTGCATCTGACGGGTTTAGTGGACTTGGTAACAAATTCCATCTCCTCAACTTAAGTGAAGAGGACTATCCAGTCCTGTCAACTGAATACCCAAGTATCCCAGATGGTTTGAAGCTCTACGGACAACACGTAGAGAATGAGATCGAGGTGTAGTTTCTCAATGTTCTTAAGTTGAAAAAAACAATTGCATTGGTTTCAGACGAAGACTTTTCAGCTGATTAAGTGCGTTAATACAATATAATATCAATCTTTGTCTTTCTTCGGCGTGTTTTAGGGCCTTTATTGACACGGCAATTGAAATGAAAACTTGCAATGCTCTTCTTCTTAAGGTATGTATTTAATGGCTGTTATCTGCATTTTTAATTGTTAATGAGATAAAGAGGTTTATAAGGAGTAGTACACAAGAACACATTGATTTATGTGGAAAACTTAGACGGGAAAAAACCACGGATGGAGGAAAAAAAATCCACTAAATCAAATATAGGTACAAGAGAAGCGGCTACTGCAAAAAAGCGTGATCCTCAAACCCTAAAATTACATCATACATTACCCGAAAATCGGATCTGGATAAAAATCGGGTCGGTCCGTACTGTGGGGGCCCGATCCCTCAGTTATCACCACTGAGCCCCAAAAAAATCTCATGACTAAAACTTCACTACAAATGTCACATCGCGAGCTTTTTGAACTGGGTCAAAGAGAATTCAGATCACCAAACTTTAACAGAACTGCCAGCTCTTCCTACGCTGGGGGCAAATTCTGGGAGATATTGATGATGTAGGAGCTGGAGCCGAGTCTACGCCAAGTGAGGAGCAGAGCCAACAACTATCCGCCTTATTATTTATTTATTTTCTGTGTTTTTGTTTTTGCTAAAACCATGTTTATTAGTTTTCTTGTGCTGCTTATCGTTTAGTCTTTTTACCTAATCCGATCTTGGGTTTAGGAAATAATTTATTTTTTTAATCCTTATTTAGGAAACGAAATACAGATTCCATTTCCTCTTAGCACTCTTGCTAAACTTCTGCTTCTTATCCAGTTTGTATCTTCATTCTTATCGTTCAGTTTGTCATTACAAATGCTTTAAAGTTCCAATGAATGATAAGAAAAACAATAAAACTGTCTTGAAAACTTAGCTGCCAAACAAAACTCTGACAAGATCTAACATTTGAAATTAGTTCGCGGTCGTTCATTTAGATAATTGCAGTAAGAATAATAGTACAAACCTACAAATGGGTGTTAAAAAAATTCGTTTAATCGTGGAAACTGATCAATCCAAATCAAATAGAACCAAAATTCTTTATTAATTTTTGGACTATTGATCGGTTTTTTTTTTTTTTTTTTTTTTTTTTACTTACTACTTTGCAGGTTAGTTTGATCAGTGGCTTTGAATTTTAAACAGACCAAACGGACTAATAATCCACAAAATATGCCTATACAATTTTGAGAGTTTTCAGATTATTTTAATTTGATTGTTAGTTTGTTTTAACATTTTGGACAATCAACTTTAGTCATTTGCTATTTTGGAACTAGATTATAAATTTTGGATGTTATATTTATCTTTATAGATGGATAATTTTTTATGTTTATAACTTTAGATGTTATTTTTATCTTTATAAATAGACAAACTTGTATGTTGGAGAAATATCAAATGTTCTTTTATTCACCTAAAAATAAAAATTGTGTTAAAAATAAACCTAAACCGATTTTTTATGATTTGGTTTAATTTGATTTTCTCTAAAATGTCAAACCACGTTCTTTAAACGGTCTTGAGATTCTCAAACACCGCCACTGATATTAGGGCAAGGCTAGTTTTTCTTCAAACATAATTTTTGTAGAATCAAGATCTGTTATCCTGGATTTCTTGTTTCATTGACTATCCCCCAATAGTGTTATGTCATATCATCTAAATTTAAAAATTTAACCACATAAAAAAAAGCTAAGTACTAAAAAGTCTTAAACAAATTGATGAGTTATCAAAACACTATTAAGGAGATAGTCATTGAGACAGAAAAATGAAATATCAAATCTGAACTCATTTTTTTTGTGTGTGCGCGCTTTTTTTTTTTTTTTTTTTTTTTCTTATCTCTTTAGATATCACAAAAAATAGAGATTGAAAGGCGTACAAAATGGCATATCCAGCTTTAGGATTTAATTCGAATCTGCATCTGCATCTGACGGGTTTAGTCGACTTAGTAATAAATTTCCATCTCCTCAACTTAAAGGAAGAGGTGAGAATCACAATTTGTATCATTCGTTTGGTGTATAGGATTAGCGAGGACATGACTGGACTGGATTTTAGTTCTTTATTTGGTGAAATTTTTAAAAGACTAGACTAGATAAGAGCTTATCTAGTTAATAACTTAATCCCCTTAGAAGAGGATTTGATTATCCTCTACAAGAGGAGGGGATAAGAAATGCTCATCTATGCACTGATGTCAAACATAGGATAGTATTAGTTCAAATTCAATCCTATCAATTCGTATACATTCTAATCCAATTCCATAATTTTACCTATCTGATATAGTCATATCATGTATACCAAACAGACTTCAATGTGTGTGTCTTAATGCCAAGACATATATGTGTATGTATATACTTTTTTTGTGCCTACAAAAACAGTTAAATGGCAATGATGGAGATGCTTTGATATAGGAGTGACACAACAATCTTTCTCAAAAATTACAACTGATGGGAGATGCGTAATCAACTTATTTAAACAATAACTATTACCAGACTTAGGAATCTACCTCAAACACTATCCTTTTGGGTCATTATTTCGAGTAGTCCCTTATGAATCCGTAAATGCACCTAACGGACGGGCTCAAGCACTTCTTCAAGGCCCAAGCCACATAGGTCATCTCTCAAGTTCAAGTATGCTCCTGCATCGTTCTCCTCTCCTTAGAAAAAGGCTCCCTCCAGGCTCACCCATGGGGACTAGAACTTGAGACTTCCTGCTCTGATATCAATTAATATAAAAGTGACACAATCATTCCTCCCAAAAGTTACAATTGATGAAAGAGATACAATCAACTCCTTTAAACACCAACCACTATTAGGAATCCACCTCAAGTACTATCCGCTTGGGCCCTTAATTCGAGGAGTCCCTTACGAATTTGTAGGCGCACCTAACAGATGGGTTCAAGCACTTCTTCGAGGCCCAATACATATAGACCGTCTTTCAAGTTCAAGTATGCTTCTACATCATTCTCGCCTCCTTAGAAAAACACCCCCTCATGGGGCTTATGGGGACTTAAACTTGAGATCTCCTACTCTGATACCAATTGACGTAGAAATGACACAACCATTCCTCCCAAAGTTGCTCCAGCTGAACCTGGCACGCCCACCGTGAAGCGCTCCAGCTGAGCGAGAATCTTTCGAACATCATCAGCTAAGGAGTTGTTCTTAGCATTGATATATCTTCAGATCTAAGGCGCGGATTGCAGGCCAGATGGCCGTTGGGTCCGAGCTTTCGCCGAACTCGAAACAGCGACTTCCACCGCCATCGGACATCGTGAGCTCAGTTAGGTATCTGAGTCTCTGATACCACTATGGCGTAGGAGCCAAATCAAAGTAGAATTTCAGGGAAATCCAATCTGAGAAATAGGTGAATCTCACGCTAACACCTAGAGAAAATGACCAAAAAATAAACCTAGAGAAAAGTGCTTAGTTCAATATTCATTCATCAACATTCCAAAATCTGGTCTCTGCCTATTCAATACAGAGGAACTAATACACCAAAGGGGCAGCGTCAAAGACACGCTCAACTAAGGGACTAGACCTCCAAACGACCATGTTTTGGATACTTAGATTAAACGACAAAAACAGCCACCAAACGACAACTGAGGTGCTTCTTACAAGCTGTACAAAAAAAGTAGTAAAGAAACGACAGATGTTCCTACATCATGCTTTTATGGAGATCTTGAGGTCATTTGTGAGGAACTATCCTGTCAATTCAACTCAATACCCAACTGTCCAAAATGATTTGGAGCTCTACTTCAAGCGAAAACGTGAAGTTAGACCACACACAGACAATAAGATTAAGGGATAGTTTCTTATAATGTTCTTAAGATGATTAAGAAAAATATGCATTCGTTTCAAACAAAAGTGGTTTTAGCTGATTAAAGGCAAGTAATACAATTATAATATCAATCTTTGTCTTTCTTCCATCTGTTTTAGGGCCTTAATAACTCGGAAATTGAAATGAAAACTTGCAATGATGTTCTTCTCAAGGTATGTGTCAAGTGGGCTTTCTATGAAGTTTTAGTTGTCCATAAGATAAAGAGGTTCATAAGGAGTAGTGTTCCAATTTTTTTTTTTTTTCTTTTTTTTAGTTGCTTTGGTTTATCATTTGGATTGGTTTCAGCGGAGAGAATGAGGATATTAAAGGGGTTGCTGATCTTTCTATGGGTTTAGCTGTGGTAATTGTTTAATTCGGGAGACTTATTTGTTTATTCTTTTAAGCTTGTTTTTTTAGCAGTTATATTGTAATTTTATTTTTTTTTTAATCTTTTACCAGGATCTGGACAGGATTGGAGCTCTCAATTGCTAGGAGAGAGTTTCAATATTTCATCGGGTTTTGTTTTCTTTCTTGTTTCTTTGTTTTACGTGTTTTAATTTGTACATACATACTTACATATATACACACACACACACACACATATCGTGCTAAATTCAATGTGATTGACTCTTATCTCTTCTCTCTTTTAGTAGTTCTATCAAATCGGATGCTGCTTGGAACTGCCAGTTCTGAAACATGCTGATGATGTAGGAGCCGGAGCCGAAGCTGGAGCCGGAGCCTAGGCCAAGTGAGGAGCATAGCCAACGACTATTTTCCTTGTTTTATTTTCTGTGGTTGTCTTTTTTTTTTTTTTTTTAATAATTTTTTAAATACTAAAACTGTGTTGTTTTTACTTGCGCTGCTTGTCGTTTAGTCTTTTTATCTAGCTAATGTAAAAAGGTAAAAATTTGATCCTTTTTCTTTTTTATTATAGTAAAAAGCTCCTAAGCTCGTAAATTATTGACAGTCTTGTCCGTTCAGTCCAATAAAAGGCTTTGCACACATATTATAAACAATTTTTTACTCCAATTTCAAGTCTTGAAAAACATGAACAGAAAGGAAAAGAAACTTGAAACGACAGAAGAATATCCATACTTGTTACTTCATACTTAAAAACTTTTTCCTCATGTTTTTGTTGCAAACATGTTTTCCGTTTCTTGATAAATCGTTCTTCAATGTAGTATATTTAAGATTTATGTAAAATAAAACAAGAAAAATATAAAATGAAACCGTCGCTAATTATCAGTGGAGAAGCCATGCTTTATTGAGTGTGCCACATGTACCAACTAAAATTTTAGAAATTTGCTTCTTTTTTTATTTTATTTTTTTTAGCGTTTGTAGTGAAAGAAAAAAAAAAAAACTAAAAACTAAAAAACCTGTGCCTTATTTGGTAATTGAAGTTTATTATTAAATTCTTATTAATTTTTGAATTTAGTCCTAGTGTATTCACTTGAAAACTTCTGGAACTGTTGATTTTGAGCATTTTTGAAAAAATATTGAGTTGGGAAGCTAGTTTCCTCTAGTACGAAAAATTATGAGTGAATATTATTTCTTTTCTTTGCCTTATTTTATTGCAGTTTAATGAAACTAAAAGTACCCAGCCAACCCGATCAAAGCCACCAACTTCAATGTTATGATGAAATCAACTTAGTTATTAGCTAGCTATTGTCAGCTCAAGTAGATTACAAAAAAAATATATATTATAAATACAAAAAATACAAAGGAAGAAGATTGACAGTTGATCTTTTTCAAAAGTTAAACCTGTGGAGAGAAATCCAGATATGGCTCTCATGTCGGATGCCCTACGATTTGTACTCCGCATCCATTCGGGTTCGGGTAGCTTTGCTGACATCCTCTTGGTGATGGTCCTAATCACATAGGTATTGATGGTCATGGAGGTCCTGAAGCTGCATCCTTTATCAAGAAAAATGCAACGAGACTTCATTTTAAAGATGCCAAGTTCCTCCGACATCGAAGTTGACGATTTTTTTGTGGAAGAACTTGATAACTCCCCGGGCAAACCCCTGGCTGATGATTGCAGTGTGAAAGGTTCTTCTGAATTGTCCTTGTATTTAGAAGGTACAGAGCACAGACACAGGCATTTATCCTTGGAATTCCTTTCTATGAACAAGGTAACATTTAACTTTTTAGAAACCAACTTTCTGCACTTAAAACTATTTTTAGTACCGATGTTTTCATAATTACCATTGTCTCAGTCATGGCTACTTATCTCTATCCGACTCGGTCGGACCTAGTCTTTGATTTTGTGCGGAGCTATCGGGTACAGAGCCGGATAGCACTTGTGTACAAATGAGATGCGAAATGAATGAATTCCATGAAATCTAACACGGCAACAGGATTGAATGTACCATTGCTTAACCAAAAACTTTAAATACAAATCAAACCGAAAAACATATGTTACGTGGTTATAGAAACAGTCCAACTACTCTCACTACTGTACTTCCACAAGTAAAAATCCAAAGGCTGAACCCGAGGAAAAAAGTTTCCATGCAACTAAACATTGCAAGGGAAAAAAAATGTCTAGGTTCCCAAGAATGGAAACTCATATCAGCAACCCAAAATTCAACTAGCGATATCTAACACAACAACTAAATTTGCATGTGTCTATACAAGCTTTTTCAACTGACCTCAGTAGCCGCCTACATATTGCCTTGCAGTGCCACCATATCTCCCAGTGACAGCACCGCCGCTGCTTCCATAAGACGGAGGAATATCCCTCGACCCCGGACAGTCTCTTGCCCAATGCCCAGTTTGATGGCATTTAAAACATTCCCCAGAGGCATTACCAACACTTGGACCAGAAGATGACCTACTGTTGTAGACCTCGCCCATCGGCTGTGCTGGACTATTCACTATACTCGGGCAGTGCATAGAGCTATGACCAGTAGCCCCACAACTATTGCAGCTCATTTGCGGACCTGAAGAGGCAGTCGCAGAAAACCTAGGTCCACTATACTGATTTCCATACTGGCCCACTTGATTACTGGGGGTGCCATATTCTCTGCCAGCACTACTGTTGCCAAAATCAACTGGCGTAGGTTGTTGTCTATTTGCAATGTTCATAACTCCGGGCTTATTGATTCCATGGTTGGAAATGGTACTTTCGACCTTTGGAGCTGAACCCAAATCTACTCTTCTCAACTTGTCCATCAAGTCCAGAAGAAATCTCGCCTCAGATGTGTAATTCACCTTTTCTGCTTTGACCACAGTTGATTTCACACGTTGTTCATCACTATACGTCTCCTCCTTTACTTTCAACTTGAATGTGAACTTGGTAAAAAGTATCTTTCGAATTATTTCAGCAAATTTCTCGTCATCTTGTTCTTCATATTTCAAGTAATACAAGCTTTTAGCAGGGACACCCATAATTTCTTCACCACCCTCCTGAAATGCAGTTACCCATGTTAAGCCAGTGTGGTCCTGTATCTGTAACTGGAGAATATACCGGTAGTCACATTCATCAACCTCCTGGTCGCATCTATCACACCGCCATTTCCCATCTCCGTTATTTGTGACCTTTTTATTGCATTGTCGATCACCAATCTTGACAGGGCACGCTGTATAACAGAAATTATCAACCTTGATAAATGAAATGGTTGCACAAACTGTTATCCAATCTGGTTTCTCAGAAGTCCCTAACTTCTCGTCTTTAATTTGGGATATGGTCTTTCGGATTTCGGTTCTGCCTACACTTGCTGTTTCCCTGGAAAGAGAAACAGATGGGGTATTCCTCCCTTCCTTGTCAAACCATTCTTTCTGCCTGCTAGCCTCTGGAAAATCTGGCTCTATGAGTAGCTGACTTGAAGAAATTGTACCCACTGATTTACCATTGAAATCATTGATTCTACCAGATTTCACAGCCAGAACTGGGAATAATCCCGAATCACACATATTTTGTAGCCTTTGTCCTTCTTCATTGCAAAAACTTCCCCAAAGCGTTACTTCAATGCTGCGGCCAGACGCGTCCTTCAACTGGAGTGTCCTCTTCTGAGTCTCTGTACCGTTTTTTCTCATTATGGAACCTGCTGGACTAATAGATGAGACAATGCCGATTAAATCAATCACATCGTTGTTCTCCATTCCCTCAACATCACATATAAGACAGAAATGAAATTGCTGTTGTGGAATTGAGTTATCATCATCAAAACATGGCTGTATTACTGATGTGCTCTCCAGAAAAATCTCCTGATCATTACGGAGATGGTTAAAAGTCTTCTGAGCTGGTTTCAAACTACCCCTGGAGATCATATAGATCTTACCAACTTCAATCTGGCTGTAAAACTGATCGGCCACAGCATTAAAGCACGTTGCTCGTATTTCTCCACCCTCAGAATCAAGAAGATCAAAAGAAAATACCTTCCCTTCGCCACGAGCATTGTTGTAGCGCCTAAGGTCTCCCTTTGCCGTCACTCTAGCTTTGATTGTCCATCTGCCCTGGTAAGGATTGAGTGCAGCAATAGGTATTATCCTTGCAGGAGCTTCGTTTCTAGCTACAGGTCCTCTATTAGAATACATTGGAGGTGGCTGCTGATATGCTGGCTGAGCTGTGCGGCCATAAGAATTTAGAGGTGGCCGTGAAACCTCAGGCCTAGGGTTGTGGAAACCTAAGTTCTGATTTCCATGTGATCCACTCACTGGGGCTGGATTCGCTGTTCCTGTGTAGTTGTATGACCCACCAGCAGGCTCTGACTTCGGGAACGTCGCAGGCTCTGACTTAGGGAACGTCAAAGGTGTATTTACTGATCCATAGCTTAAGTTACTGGAGTAAGGACTTCCATATGCTCTATTCATTCCAGGGCGTACTGCAGACAGCCCAGTTGCACCTTCATTAGCTGCATTCGCAAAAGGTGTACTGCCAACCCCAGATTGCAGATTTCCAGTTACAGACCCTAAGGACGGTGAATTCCCAGATCTTGGTGCCATTTCAGGCACACCAATGATGTCACATGTTTCAACTATCAACTCCAGATCAACAATAATAGCCACCCTGTTAGCAGTAAAGGAAATCAGTATATCTCTTGAAAAAAAAAAAAAAAAAAAAAAAAATTAACATCTCATGATGGCTCTTAAATCATCTTAACTGAAATAACAAAATAAACGCAAATCATAATTAAGGGGAACTGAGGAAGGGAACATAAACTTCCATTATGAAAGAGATGAAAATCCTAAAGAGCATGCTAAACCATTTCAAAGATGTCAAATCACTCCCTTTAACGTATCAACCATTAAAGATAACCCGCAATGCCCCTTTAATCTCTGCATAGTGAGTTTCCTTTCATCACTTTCTTGGATTACACTACTTTACCATAGCAAACTTAGCCAAAGATAAAAGCAGGGAAAAAAGGGAAAAATAAAAACTTCTTTAGATCCTGGTTTCCATAAACATTATTGATCTAAAATGAAAGATTGCAGCAAAATCAACCAACATGAGGGCTCAAATATCAAAGAGTGAAGTATAGAGGCATAAACAACTCAACAAAGTAATTGAAGACTCTAGAAAGAGAAAATTAGGTGCCGTGCCACAACTTTTACAAGTATTAAGATTCATGAGATGAATTTTTTGCATTCGAATTTCTGCCACGACGATCTTTCTGACTTTATTTTTGCTCCTTCGCTTGCAAAGTACATTGACAACAAAATTTTTTTGATAAATTACCAAAAATATTCTAGCACAATACTCCTGGCGACTGTAGCTATAATTAAGTGTATGGTTTCTATTTATTTCAGTAGAAACCATACACTCTTAAAGTCACTGAAACCCCATGTCCTCTTTTTACCTTTTACATTTTTACAATACCAAACTATGTAATAATAATTCTCTGAAACAACCAAAGTTATAAAAATGCAACCACATGTGATAAATTGACAACCAAATACATTAAATTTTGTAATCAGAATCCACTAAGGAAAAGAAGAACTGGTGCTGTTCTTCCTTCTTACAATACATTTTTTGGTTATGTTTATCTTTTTATTACGTTTTTTTAAAATAATTATGTCATAAATATTTTATATTGCACTACTTATCCTCCCGAATCTTCTCGAACACCCCAAAAAAGATGAACAGATCCAAATAACAAAAAACCCTAAACAGACAAAATTAAACCCAATCTCAATCGGAGGGGGGGGAAAAAAAAAACCCTCGAAAATGCAAAATAAAAACCAATATAAGTGCTCAAATAACCAAATCGGTAAGAAAATTCCTCCAAAAACCTTCTTGAACCCCCAAAGAAAACCCTAAATTCCTACGATTTTCTACAAAATCAACGCCAAAAAACACATTGAAAATGCAAAACCAAGAATTGAAAAAAATGAAATAAAATCGAAGAAGAAGAGACAAAAGAAGGCGAAGCTTACTGTCGGTTTTGGATGGGAGAGCAGACGAATTCGTTCAAGCGGATGATGGAGCCGTTCTGGAGCTTTCCCTCGGTGACGAGGTGGTTGAGCTGGAAGCCGAGCATGCCCTGCTGCTGGAGGGAGCCGTCGGAGAGGCGGACTCTGAACCTCTCCCTCTCCGGCTGGCCCTGCGTCACCCTCTTCACGTCGATCACCTGCACCACCGGTTTCCACCCCTCTTCCTTCCGGAAATCAATGTGGCTCATCTTCGCCACCGCCCCTTCCGTCAGCATCGCCGCCGCCATGGCTTAGAGAGAGAAACAGATGAGAGAGAGAGTGGGGATTGGAAAATGGAAACCCTAGAATGGGGAAATGGGGAAATTGGGGATTTGGGAAATGGGAAAAGGAAAGAAGCGCCAATCCAGTGGGAGAAGAGAACTGAACTGTAATTGAGAGGGAAAATTCGAAAATGTCTTTTTGTTTTTTTGTTTTTTTTTGGCGGTTTTGAAATGGCGGATGTGTCCCTTGCGTTTCGTGGCCTCGTGGCGTTTTGGCTTACCAAGTACGCCACTTTCGTTTCCTCCGCACGTGCGGAATTGAGAGAGGTCAGCTTTTTTTTTTTTTTTTTTAAATTTAAATTATTATATTGATCTCTAAATTTTAAGTCTTTTTTTTTTAATAATTAAAATGACCTTAAATTATTAAAAATATTATTATAATAATTTTTTTTATTAAATTTTTAGACAAAATTCATCAATTAATATTATTTTTTGATCAAATTATTAACGGAATTGATCTAAAAATTAACATAAATTACTATTATAATAATATTTTTAATAATTTAAGATCATTACAATTAAAAAAAAAAAAAAAAGGATCGAAATTACACAAACTTAAAAGTGTAAGGACTACATGAGTAAGTTACCCTTTTTTTTCTTATAGCTTTTTTGCATAGATGCCTTTTGAACTTTTTGTGTGTGATAGAAAGAAATACATGTCAGTTTTGAAAAAATAATTAAAATAAATAACAAGTTTTGTTGGAGCAAACTACAGATTTATTAGTAAATGGTTTATTTACACATTGTAAATATGCTATTTACCTTACGAATTATCTATTTATCCATTAAATTTCTAATTTACTTTAACTATTTATTTTAATTATTTTTGTAAATATATTATTTACTATAATTTCTCATGATCTATCTTATCGGTTTAAATTATTGATGACTTTTTTTTTTCTTTATTAAATGTGCACATGTAAATTTTCTTTAAAAGGATTGACAAAGTTATGAAAATGAAACCTAATGTAATAAAATTTGAAGTATAAGGGTATCAGGTGTTTTTATTTATATTAATTATTCAACCAGAAAAATTTAAGGGTGGTAAAAAAAATGATCTTTTTAAAGTGATATGAATAAATTTTAACAACAAAATTAAAAAGTAATTTTTTGTTTTCTATCTCTAGCATCACTTAAATTTATTCCTGTGTTACAAGCAGCCAACCGTAGCAAACGAGAAAAAGAGAAAAGAAGAAAGTGAGTAGGCTGGGATTCTAAGATCGCCTCCGGACGTGTCATTTGACCTCCAACCTTAAAAATTAGCACTGGGCTTGTATCGTTGTGTGTGTGTTTTTTTTTTTTTTTTTTTTTTTTTTTTTTTTTTTATGGTAGTGGCTGTATTTGGCAGAGTGGCTTTATTAGAGCGGATTTGATGTCGTTTAGAAAATGGTTATCAGATGGCTTGGAGGCGTTTTGTGACGCTTTTCTTATCCGGTGGTTGTACTTTTGTTCCGAATAGTGGTGAGCTTTTTGTGGAGGTAGTGGTTTGGTTCCGGATGCCGATGGTGGTATCGCATGTATTTCACGTTCTGCCATTTGAAGCCATCTCGTCGGCTTCGTTGTTTGTCCCCCAAAACGTTCCTCCTACTCTGATGGTCTTCTTGTCAGGTGCATTTTCATTGAAGGTTTGCGACAGTCATGCTTTAGTCTTTAGTTTCTTATGTTTTAGTTTAATAAAGACGTTGATATTTTCGTATATAGTTTTAGTATTTTCATTGTAATAATGGAGGTGGTTCTCCCATCGTCTGAGTTTGTTTTTGTCCGTCACATTTAAGTATTGACGAGTTAGAAGTTCCACTAGTTATGAGTCTTAGCGGAGATGTTTGTGGCCTTGGTGCTACATATTATATGCTCTCGATGGATTAAAAGCTTTCATCGATTGTAGTGGTTTCAAAAAAAACATTATACGTGCTCAAATTGATGTGTTGAGAAATTTTGTTGATATTAGGTCTCGTCTTGTATAATTTAATCTGTATTTCATTAGATTTTACTAATGTAACATATTTTTATCAAGTGTTTTGTATTATGTTTTATATGATGATCATCCGTATTATGTTTAGATAACGTGATATACTAAACAAATAGATACGTATTTACACGGATTATTAGTCAGTTTGATAAGTTTAGAATACAAAACTGCTATCAAACTGACCATCAAAATAACTGTTAAAAGTGACTAAAGTTGACTAATAACTTAAAAATATTAATTGATTCGATTCGATTTGATTTAAATTTATCAGTTTCCACAGTTTAATGGATGTTCTGTACATGTACATTTTTTCTTGCTTTACTGTGCTTGATGATTTGGAGTTTTTTTTTTTTTTTTTTTTTTTTTTGTGAAATGTACTGTATAAAGATTGGTCTCGAAACTCTTTCATTAATTCTATATTTTTTCCATTCTAATTTTTCCTCGTAGCAAAATTGACATCAACCTTTATTCAACAAAATATAAAAGCATTAAAGTACAATTTATCCACGAGACCAATACAAAATTTTTAAGGGTTAATTTCAAAACTAACACTTGTGGGAAAAATATTATTATAACTGATATCATTTTTGTTTCATTTCATTCTTAGCACTGCCACGTAATCACCATCAATTAAGATGGATGTAAAAAGTCAAAAATACCCTCAGGCAAGCTTAAATCTTATTTTTTCTCACTTTCCCGCCTAGCCCCCGACTCATTTTGAAACCCAAATCTTCATATGATATCCTAACTTGATTCAAAACTATTTTCACTATTTTAAAGAGAGAAACTTCCATCTAGAGAGAGAAACTCTCACCGTCGGAAACTACTCCAAAAACCGCTCGGAAACTATCGAAAACCACCATCAACGCCCTCTATAAAGCTTTTTCGAACTCTGTAATAGCTGGAGAATATTCTAAAACCACCCAAAACCAGTTGAAATTTCTTGAGTCTCCCATATCCAAACCCAAGAAGTTGGCGGAGAAAAACATTACTCCCAAAAAGAGGAATGTTCGGCTAATGGCTTCGGTAGAGAAAAAGCCATCGGCGGAGAAAAATCCTCAAAAACCGGAACTAGAGAAAAAAAGAAGGGCGCCCGAGAAATGGTCGAAAAAAAATAAGGGGGAAATCTGTATTGCTAGTTGATTTTCTGAAAAAAAAAAAAAAAAATTGCATAAAAATTATAATGTTTGTATTTTTATTTGATTTTGTGACATAAACTAAATGTTTGTTAGTTGGGTATTTGGATTTTGTGAGGAAAATTTAGTGTATTGGTTTATATAAAATTTTATGCTATATTAAATATTATTACTGTTGGTGTCATTTACAAGGGTTGATCATGTACATAATGATCGGGTGGTAATTTTTTTTAATGACCTTATTTTTGTCTGTGTGAATACAATGTTGGTCATTTTACAAGAGAAATTATGATTTCTTTCAGGATCAACATGTATTTATTGTAAAATACACACAGATGATATAACACGTCATTACAAATTGGAGATTTAACAAAAAAAAATTTAACAAAATCTAACATTTTTTAGTAAATGTCATTTATGTTATAACCACCCGGTCATAACAGTTATGACCTATGTCTAAAATTTTTTTTAAAAAAAATGTAACATTTTTTGTCATTTTTGAGTAAAGGTCATTAATGTTAAGACCTATGTCAAAGATTTTTTTTATAAAAAAATCTAATATTTTTGACCATTTTCAGTAAAGGTCATTCATGTTATGACATATGTTTAAAATATATATATATATATATATATAACTTTTTTGGTCATTTTCCAGTAAAGGTCATTCCTGTTATGACCACCCGGTCATAACAGTTATAACCTATGTTTTAAAAAAAAATCTAATATTTTTGGTCATTTTCCAGTAAAAGTCATTCCTGTTATGACCTATATCTAAAAAAATAAAAGAAATCTATAATATTTTTGGCCATTTTCCAATAAAGGTCATTCATGTTATGACTACCCAGTCATAACAGTTATGACATATGTCTAAAAAAATAAAAAATAAAAAATCTAACATTTTTGACCATTTTCCAGTAAAGGTCATTCATGTTATGACCGAATGGTCATAACAATTATGACCTCTGTCTAAAAAAATAAAAATAAAAATTCTAATATTTTTGGCCATTCACACAAACAAAAATAAGGTCATTAAAAATATTACCACCCAGTCATTATGTAAATGACCAACTCCTGTAAATGATACCAACACTAATAATATTGAATATAGTATAAAAATTTATATAAACCAATACATTAAATTTTCCTCTCAAAATCCAAATACCCAACTAACAAACATTTAGTTTATGTCACAAAATCAAATAAAAATACAAGGATTAATTTCACTTTTAGCACCAGTAAAAATTTATTATTAAAAATAGTATTAATTTTTTTCCCTTCATTACTAGCACTTAAAGTGGGGCCAGCAGCATTTAATGTATATCAAATTACCCGGTTTACCCTCATCTCCTTCCTCAAATCTCTCTCCTCGAGAGTAATGTTTTCTCCGCCAATTTCATCGGTTTGGATATGAGAGACTCAAGAAATTTCAACTGGTTTTGGGTGGTTTTAGAATATTCTCCAGCTATTACAGAGTTCGAAAAAGCTTTATAGAGGGCGTTGATGGTGGTTTCCGACAGTTTCCGAGCGGTTTCCGACGGTGAGAGTTTCTCTATCTAGATGGAAGTTTCTCTCTCTAAAATAGTAAAAATAGTTTTGAATCAAGTTAGGATATTATATGAAGATTTAGGTTTCAAAATGGGTGGGGGGACTAGGCGGGGAAAGTGAGAAAAAATAAGGTTTAGGCTTGCCTGAGGACATTTTTGACTTTTTACATACATCTTAATTGATGGTGATGACGTGACAGTGCTAGGAATGAAATTAAACAAAAGTGATATCAGTTTTAATAATTTTTTTCTATAGGTGCTAGTTTTGAAATTAACCCAATTTTGAACATGTCTGGTAAAACAGTACCGAAATGCACAATTTTTGAGAGAAAATTCCATCAAAAGTTTTTTTTTTTTTTTTAAATCTAACATTTTTAGCCATTTTTAAGTAAAGGTCATTCTTATTATGGACCATTCGGTATAATAGTTATGACCTATTTTTAAAAAAAAAAAATCTAATATTTTTGTCATTTTTTAGTATAGGTCATAACAGTAATGACCGGATGGTCTAATGGTTATGATCGATAGTAGTCATAACAGTGTGGTCATAATGGTTATGACGGACGGTCATAATGGTTATGACCGGGGTAGTCATAACAGTGTGGTCATAATGGTTATGACCGGATGGTCATAATGGTTATGATCGAGTAGTAGTAACAGTGTGGTCATAATGGTATGACCGGGCGGTCATAATGGTTATGACCGGGTAGTCATAACAGGGCGGTGTCATAATGGTTATAACTAATTTATAACTAATTTTTATCTTTTTCTGAAAAGTCAACAAAATTTATAACTAATTTTTAAAAAGTTGACCAACTCAAACTTAAAAATTTCAACTCAAACCGTTTTACCAAACGCACCATAAGTTTAAT
This sequence comes from Ficus carica, assembly GCA_009761775.1. Lineage (NCBI taxonomy): Eukaryota > Viridiplantae > Streptophyta > Magnoliopsida > Rosales > Moraceae > Ficus > Ficus carica. The sequence goes on from CM019750.1 coordinate 8,256,934, forward strand.
CTAAATTAAATTATATTTTTTTTCATCTTAATTTTTATCTTTTTTCTGAAAAGTCAATAAAATTTAAAATTAATTTTAAAAAGTCAATAAACTCTAACTTAAAATTTTTATATTTAACTAATTTATCGAACAAAGGTTAAAAATAATAATAATAATAATAATAATAATAATACAATTATTAAAAGAAAAGGGGAGGGAAAAAAACTGAAAGGAAAAAAAAGGCAAAACACCATATAAGAAGTGGAAAATATCTAGTGCCAGTGCTTCTCTGTCCTCTCTTCTCTTTGACCTTTTCGTTGACAATCCCACCGATCGCCGGATAAATGGTTCCGATGACCGGAAACTTGCAGAAAACCCGCCGTATTCCCTCAATTCCCGATAACCTCCCTCAAGTCCGGCTTCCGATTTTCCCTTTTCATGGATTCCGACGACGACTCCGAGACCAGAACTTGTAAAGGCAGCTGGCCCGTCCTGATACTCCGCTGCTCTCTCGCTCTCCTTTTCCCCATACTTTCCTTCTTCGTTTTCTCCTTCTTCGTCGGCCTCGTTGCCGTTTTTCTCGCCAATTCCTCAGCCTCCAGCCCGATCTCGGTGCCTTCCCAGTGCAAGATCGTCTCCAGCAGTGAGTTTTTGACTTTCTCTCTCTTGTCTTGAGTCTGGAGTTGAGTTTTGGATGTGTGTTTGTCTGGCGAGAAAAGTTTGGAAATTGTTGGGTAAAATTGAACCTGGAAATGAAAAAGTTCGTGCTTTGAATATGAATTTGATTGGATGAGATTATTAGATTAGGGAAGATCTTTGTTCTTCTTGTCTTATTAATGGTATTTGGAAATTAAAAAAAAAAAAAGAATTTATTAGTTGATTTAAATAAACAGAGGGAAAGGCAAAAAATTTAACCTTGTCCCAGAGAAACTTAGAAAGAAAACAGATTATTTATTTATTTAGAGTGAGATAGCACTTTTTTTTTTTTTGGTTACTTTACTATCTTACTACACAAATTATTTGTGAGAGACAACACTTTATGTTGATTGTCTACTAATTTGTCATCAATATATATACATACACACACAGATATATATATGTATGTATGTATGTATATGTATTCCTGTTATTGAACGAAAGTAACTAGTGAGTATAGAAATTATCTGAAAGTTGGTCGTAGATAAGTAGTTACATCCTATTGAGATTAGTTTTTTGAGATTGTGTAACTGCAGTTTTTGTTGATTTCAGTTCGTGTTTTGTTGTTTAATCTTTTATCGCATTTTAAAATCTTAATCAAAGTGTAAACAGTTCCTTTTCCTTTACAGGTGTGGATCTCAGGTCATCCAAGGTCTGCGAACTCGGGCTGTTTAACTACAAGGCCAAGCGTGTGTTTTACCCTTTTGGGAAAAGTAAATTCCGTTGCCGCTATGATTACTATTGGGCGTCGGTGTTTAAGGTTGTAGGACTGTATCCTTTATCTATGCACGTTCTTTTCCAGCATGTTAAACAGCTCGAGTTCTCTGTTTAACTTTGGTGTTTAAGGTTGTAGGACTGTATTCTTTTTCTATGCATGTTCTTTTCCAGCATGTTAAACAGCTCGAGTTCTCTGTTTAACTTTAGTATTTGGGTTTTATATTATGATTTTAACATGTTCTCTGTTTCTTTCTTTATTTCTTTCTTTCTTTTTTGAACAGGTGGAGTATATGGATCTGTCTTCAGGTGTCACTCAATCTGCATTAGCGGAGGCGCCAAATGAGGCCCTTCCTTTAAACTGCAGACCAAATTTCGGTGCTGCCTGGTTAAACAAAGATAAATTCAAGGTAAATTACCAGGCTTTTTTCACTTATTGATGTGATACTTGATGGAATTTCGTGGTATTTTGTAAATTGTTAAAATTTTCAACGTTGTTTGTTTAAATTTAAGCTGGACCTTATGTAATATGTAGTTGACTATTTTGGGAACTGATTTTCCCTATGGTGTGGATAAACTCTAAATTGTTTCTGTTCTTTATACTTTTTTGGTTAGGTGAACGAAACTTATGACTGCTGGTACACATACGGAATTCCGAAAGTAAGCTTACGACATGATGGCTTTTTCCGTTGCCAAGCGAAGGATCCTTCTACCTTTGAGATGATCAAGAGATATTCCATCCTGTAAGTAGTACCCATTTTTTAGATTATTTTTACCCACTTGGTTTTATATCATTTAGTGTTCATCGTGGCATGGGGCAGATTAGTTGCAAAGAAATGCTTGCATTTTCAGTAGTCAGTATCGTAATTCGTGCATCACACGTTCATTTTGCTAGCCTTTAAAGATGAATCGTTTTAGTTGGAAATTGGAAACCTAGTCCATACCAGTTCAGATGCCAAGTACACGGAGGAATAATATTTTCACTTCACCATTTGGAAATGGTATTCTGCATTTCCAACATTGCGTAGGAGATTTGGAACATTCCTTTGCTTCTTTGATTGAGCTATCATTTGTTGTTTGAAATGAGATAACCATTTGGAATTAAATTTTCTGGACAGAGGGAACTTCGAGAAATAGAGTGAAATATTCATCGCTGTTATTATGAATAGGGTTGTTCAGCTATCTTCTTTTCTTCTTGGAGCTACCGTTTGACATGTCACTACGGATGTACATTTGGGCAACAGCTTTAAGGGTGGTTTAACTTTTAGTGAGGATTTTAATTTCGGTATCAAAGTGAAATTTAGTCTAAAAGAATCATACTGTCGTGAGATGATTCTATTTCTCGCTATATTATCAAAATGAGAAGGGATGAAATGGTGAGTGGTACTTTTGTACATATAGCATTAATGAGAGCAGCAATTTGCATTGACAGAGTTTAATCATACTGTCTTGCACTACATATACAAATGTTAACTTGCTCTTGTTTTGTCAGATCGGTGAAGATGCTGCAGTCCTGGCTTGTAAGCCTGGAAAAATCGAAGTACTGGAGATGGGATATGTTGGCTGGAGTTGTTGTTGGTTTCTTTACCTCCTTAATCTCAATCACCCTCGTTACGCTGCTGCAACAACTGAAGTTTTCACTATTCTCTGCAGCAAAATCGATTCTACGGGCTTTTCTTGGAGTCCGCTTCACCCGCACGTGCTTCCTTGTTGTATACTTATCTGTTATGGGTTGGTTGGCTGTCCAGTATGGGAAAAGGATTGGCCTCTTTGAGATTTTCACAATTTTCAACAGCTAGGCTTTTTTTTTTTAATATTAATATTTTTTTTTTGGGGTCAAACTGCTATTTTATATGTACAATCTGGTGCTTATTTGTACTTGATGATAATACAGATAGAATAGAATAACATTAAACCGAGAAGAGGATATGTACTGGGATTTTTGTAGTAAATTTAAAAAAAGAAACTGTAGACAAGAATTTTTGAAAAATTGTCTTAATGAGAAAGGGCTCTTTTGAATTTAGATATTCCCCTTTCCTTATGGTGACCTTTAATTGCTAGAAAAGATGAATTAAAAATAAAAAAAATAAAAAAATAAAAAACAACGACAACAACAACAACAACAAGGGAAAAGTTACTAGAAACTTATGAATGGAGTTCAATTGTTCAAGCACGCAAAGAGAAGGAAACTTGTTATGAAAAAATTTTCAAACATCCCACCATGGATATGATTGGACGGTATAAGTAGTAGGTTTTTATTACTATAAACTCCACGAGAAACTTGGGAAGAAATTTTTGCTCTACGTGTTATAATGGGTCGATTTAAGGATATATTTCGCCGCTCTACGTGTTATAATGGGTTGACTTCAGGATATATTTCGCCTTTCTCCTTTTAAGATGTCATCAGATTCAATACTAGGCGTTTTTCATATAATTCTTGTTCGGTTAATGTATTACATGACATTGGATTCATTGTGATATTTGTGAGATTAGATCCATCTTTCTAGTAAAATTGTAAATAATGAGAATTAGTGGAGTGGGGTATGTACCAATGCTCCTTTTTATATTATGGGATAGAAAATTAAAAAAAAAAAAAAAAAACTGACATTCTATAATGAAATGACCATCTCCAATGCAGCGCTAAATTGTTGTGCCAACGATAAAAAATAAAAAATGACATTTGAATGAAAAAGTACTGGAGTGTTATAATTGACGTCATACTTGCTATTTGTTAAACTTGATGACAAATTTGTCACAAGGTATGTACAATATCAAATTTAACATTTAATTGATTGCTGCCTTGTTTTTTTTTTTTTTTTTTTTTAAATATTATTATTACAAAATTTTCATTTTTAATTCCTTTAAATACTAAAAGCTCGATTTTACGAGTTTTAAAGCATAATAATAATAGCAAAAGGCACAAAGAGCAATAGAAATAGCATTATGCATATCGAAAAAGTAAGGTAACTTTTATAACAAATATAGTAACAAAAACCTAAAATGTTTGAAATTTTTTCTTCATTATGCTTTGTTACTATTTTTCACTCCCTGAAAAATGCATGGGAGATAGTCATATAGCAAAGAGTGGTGAGTGTCCAATGGCATCATGAAAACTTAAAATGTGATGGCTTGTGTCGTACGTTTTGTTGCCACATTTCACATGTTTGTGTTGGCGAGGAAATTTGGCATTTACGAAAACTTTAGTACGCCTAGATATATATATATATATATATATATAGATATATATATTTTTTTCACCAAATTTGGCTCCTGAAATGGAAAAATTGAGATTCTGCACAGATCAAGGTTCTTGGAGACTCATACAAGGACCAGTAAACAAAATCTAAAGATACCTGAGAATTTCGAAACCACAGAAGCATTTTATTTAATATTTTTCTCTAATTAAAGTACTTGCCTCAACTCTTTCTCTTGTTCACTTTTAACAGTTTTAGTCCCTCTCTAATATTAGGGAAAAATGCTTCAGGACGAACACAAAAAGGCTCAAAGACCAGAAACAGAGCATGGATATCTGTCTCGAACTGATCGATCCTGTCGTTGTAAAATTGCATCTCAGTAAAGATGTTACTGAAGAAAATGAACTGATCGAGCCCTTCCGCAACGCTTCTCCATAAATCCGAGAAGTCCTTCGGGTTGAGACTCATTTTCAAAGCATGAAGTTGACTTCTCAAAGTGTCTAATGCTTCAACAAAATCTGCAGTGACTGCTAAATCAACGCCAACTAGTGCTTCCACATTGCCTTCTTTTTCTTCCTCGAGATGTTTCGCTTGTTTGATGTATTCCCACGAAAGGGTCTCGAATTGACGTAGAATAACTGCAATAATGTCCATCAACCAATTCGTTTCGAGCTCAGACAAGCTCTTAATTTCTTCATAAAAAAAAGAACTTTTATCGATACATGCATCTTTTCCGTGGTTGCCGCAATCACTTTCAGCAACCTTCATCTCCAAAAAGTCGACATCGTCACTCCACTGTCGCAGTCTAAACTCCATGTATCTGGCAGCGTTGATTAATACACAAATTCTACTCAGGGCATCATCATTGAAGTTCTCAGGAGGAATCACAGTTCCTTGCGCCGCAAAAGCAATACTTTAAAGAAGTACCAAAGAAATTTGGTTGCAGTTGATCTAATAAACTTGACATGTGGTGAAATAGCAGGCATACTTTGACATCGTTCAATGATTTCCCACGCAATCTTAAGGGCAGATTCTGCAACTGGTGGAGCTTTGTGGTCTTCTCTAGTAGAGAGTAGATAATGCTCGGACTCTGATTCGAAGTGAAGTCCAGTTTGATGCTTCTCACCAACTCTCCAACTTCTTTCATCTTGGAGATCTGTCTTTAGTTTCTTGCATGCATTTTTTAGCTCTATCTTTGCCCAAATCTTGAGCCATTCAGGCCTGTCACAAAATATTGTCAGTAAAGAAATGCCTCTTGAGAGCGTTCTTTCCGACTCCATCAAAAAGTTACAAGTTCCCAAACTAACGAGAGATTGCATTTGTTTATCAAAGGTAAGAGTTAGGTCTATCAGATGAAGCCATGATGGTATAACTTCAGATTTCATTTCCATCTGCTTGTACTTTTCAGCGAGAACAGAGAACATTCTTGTTTCCAAAAACCTAGAAAGTGTTTGAACCATTGCGGAAACCCAAGCTTCCGTAGCACTACAGCTTACCAGTCTTGCTTGATCAATCAGAGGTTGTAACACATCATCTATTCCAGCGATAAAACTTCTTGTAATTTTGTATGTAAGAGCAAACATAAATTCAGGCTGATCAACCCATTTTGAAAAGTGGTACTCCATCCGTGATGCAATTGGAGATACCAGTTCATCTATGGCCCAAAGCTGAATGTCACAATTCCTTTGCCCTGAAAAATTAAGCTGTCGCACTTCCCTCCGTGTTTGAAAATGCTGTAAAGCACAGAGAGCTATAAAACTATCTGAATAACTCTTTTTTTTTTCACCTTGCATGATAACTAACGGGTTTAGAAGGTCTGAAATGCGTCCCTTCTGCATTTCTGATTTTGAAAGTTTGGGTGGCCATCCAAGAGAAACGAGAAGAGCTCGGTGATCGGCTGTAACTTGTGGCCTAAGAACAGCCAAAGTTTTATCAACTCTTGCATCGACAGTTTTTAGAAGACGATGCCAACGAGGTTGGCGCCCCAGGAGATCAACAAGCATGTCTTCAATAATATTCATGGCTTTTATGGCTTGAAGCAACTTTTCATTCTTTGTTCCGGAGACCTGCAATCCAAAAATTTAAGTTATTACGCAACATGTTGTCTCTGCTAGTGAATTTACCATTCTGACATTCAAGCAAATATCACAAGAAAAAGGAAAAATGCATTACATTAGATGGTAAGGAATTTGAAAGCTTCGCTGGGAACATATTCCCAGTCTGGCAACTCAAAAAACAGAAAACAGCATCTTCTAGATCTCCGACCAGAGCTTCTAACTGCAGAGTAGTCTCTGAAATATTAAGAGGGTAGTTTAGCTAGCAATTTGGCAGTTAAAAGAAAACAAAGTGAGAATGAGATGGCATTGGTATCACATCCGGAACTCGATTTGAAAAATCATAACAAGTCTTATACAATTGTTGGCACATAAGAAGTTGCATAACGATGGTTCAAGCAAATATTACGGGAAGGCATATTAAGCGTTTCAAGCTTGCACATATTTTGACTCAAAAGGAATGGAGTTCGGGTAGAGTTCATAGAGGAAGAATGCTACTTAGAAAATGAATATGAAAGCTGAGTTAACTTGTCAAGAATAGGAAAGAGAAAAAGAGGACCTTTTTTCCTTTTCCACTCGTTCATCCGTCGAGTTACAAAATGACCAATGTTAATTTGGCCAGGACCACATGATAGGAGGAATGAAGATAGAAAAATCCAATCCCGGCCTTGTTCTCTTCAACGGAACAAACCACAATGCAACTTTCATAACCTTACCAAATTTTAGCCAACTATCATATACATAAGGACATCTTACTACTTAAGTTATTATGATTTTTATTCCTAAAGTCGATAAACACTAGAAAAGGAATTAGATTGTTTTTAATCCCACATCCTAAAAGTAAACACTAGAAGTGGAATCAACGATACCCTTTCCTACTCATCTTCTTTTCTTTCCGAAACTTTTCGATTTCCTATAACATTCGTTTACAATTTAGTAACACATGCCCTATGAAATCACGGGATGAAATGGAATCATTAAGGGCAGCAATTAAGAAGTTGGTTCTCTGTGTGTGTAGATACACACACATACACAATCTCAAAAGCATCAAAGACTTGGATAACCGGAAACTGCTCTTGAATTAACAGTCATAAGGACACCATGCACTATAAAATCATTCAAGTGAAACCCCAAGAACAGCAAAAATTCAATGCCAACACAAAATCATAGAACCAGTCTCATAGATAACATTCGGGAAATTGATCAAACATGTCAAACAAACAAATCAAAAGAAGAGAAACAAGAAATAAAAAAATTACAAATTCAAGTAACTAGGGAACGGAAAATCTACCTAGATAACTCCGAAGCTCCTCGATCCGCAGCACTTTCTGGGCAAGTTGAGGGAGCTCCTGGCCTAAAACTCCATGGAATCTCTTTGAACCAATCACATCTATAAAATCCCATAAACACCAAAATATCAACCAAAAAAAAAAAAAAAAACCGAAACGAAAAGAGACGAATTCGGAAAACCAAGAAACAGAGTCGGAGAAATACGAACGTGGGGAGGTGGCGAGGCTGAGATTCTGGAGGCGGAGGCCGAGGCTGTGGGCGGCGGATTTGGCTGCAAAGGAGCGAGGAATCCACGACACACAGCATCTGGCAAGACGAGCCTGGAGGCGAAGAAGGTCGCTGTCCAAATCGGAGCACTGGGAGTGAAGTACTGTGAGGAGATTGGGAGCTCTGTGAAGAAGAAGATGGAGATGGAGGTCTTCATCGGAGGCTCCGAAATGGCGGTCGAGAAACCTTAACTGCTCCGACGAGAGGTCACTGTTTTTGGGCAAAGCAGGAGTCCCCATTTATATATATATTTTTCTTCATTTATTTGTTCATGAAGATTGAAAAAAGTGAAAAGGAGAGGCCTTTTCAATTCCAAAAGCAGGAAAATCAGGGGCTGAGAGGGATGTATTTGCTATTTCTTGGCCTTCTCCGTGTCTTTACGTTAAATAGATATAAATGTGGGGTATAAAAAGATAAATAATGGAATAATAACCGAGTTATTTGTTGCCGCTGAAAGTTTATTGTCGTTTCAATTCCCACAGTAAGAGCATGTTTGATACAACAAAGGAGAGGAGGCATTGGGGACATAGCCGACTCAATAGAAATATTTAGATAGAAAATTTTAAAAATATATTCAAACTATTATCTGAATTGGCGTTTTGATTTTAACATTTCTAACAAAACATTTAAACAGAAAAATTTAAATATGCATTTGAAAGTAGTTATTAGAAAAGATATATAAAAAAATTATAGGAAAATGATCATATGAAATGGTTTTTTTTTTTTTTTTTTTTTTTTTTCAAAATACTCTAGAGAATATATCATAATATATCATAATAAATTTGGGGGTGAGAGGACTTTTTATTATTTAAGAACAAGAATCCAAATGACTTGAACGTTACATTTTTAATTATGTGAACCAAACACGTATTCAGATGAATCATTCAAACAGAATAATCCAAGTGTTGACTTTATCATAAGATAAATAGTTCTAATATCTCTTTCTTAAATTATAAAAAAACAAAAACAAAAACAAAATAAAGTTACAACAAAGCCAACATAATAATATTAGTAAAAACAAAATACTATTAAAATTCATTAAAAGCTTCTGCACTAACGTTAATTATGTTTTCTATATTTACTAATTTGAGGGCAACTAATATGAGCCTCCAATCTATACAACCTTGACAAGAGGATAGCAAAAGAGATAATAAATCAATAGTCACATATCTGGCATACTTATAAAAGGACATTTATAACTATTATTTTTGAACGTTAGTGTAACAAAAAGTTGGTTTTAGTATAATAGTTTTTAGTAATACATGTTATTTATACTAATAATTTTATATAGTACCATGTTATAAATAAAGTTATATGTAAATATGTTAGTTCTTAAATAACTCTATATATAAAATTACAATTGCCAGACTTGTTTGGCTTGGCTGTAGGACAAGAGACAATTTTCATAAACGAAGAAACATCTATTCAAAAAGTTTATTTTTTTTGTTTTTGGGAAGCAAAAGTATAGATTAATCTTTATACTCAAGCTTAGCAAAATATATATATATATATATATGTATTTTACAATAGATAGTACAGCTAATCCGCTTAACGTTCCTATAAGTTGATCTCAAATTCGAATTTATTAATTTCAACTTTAAAAAAAGGTCCTCTTTGCAGAATCAACAGTCACTAAAATCAAACATCTAAATCCAATGACTATAATTTCTTAAAAGTGAATAAAAATCCAACGAAAATTTTCATATATTTACTTGAAAGTTGAAACGGCCAATCAACATTTTCTAATTAATCACACTCAACATTATCATCAAATTGTTTTTCCAAGATAACAAACTAAACTTGCGTTTGATATACGGATTGAAATATAATTTTTAAGTTAGAGTTGGTTAACCTTTCAAAAATTTATTTTAATTTTATTGACTTATCAGAAATAGATATAAACTGAGATGAAAAACTTATAAGTTTAGACCGGAGAAGTCAATCAAAGCCTAAATAGTCATGCCTAACAAGAATCCAGAATTTTCTAATTTGTACACTGTCAAACATTTAGCTTCTCTCTTTATTTTAAGAACCTATTGAGGTCCAGTTCAATTTCTCAAGTCACACTTATATTGCTATTTATAATCACCATTATCTTGATCCGAGACGGTAACATAATCTTGTCGAAATAAAGTGACCAGTTTTATTGATCAATTCTAGACATTTGTCCACATCTACTAAATGCAAACTTTTATTGATATTACACCAAGTCCTAGACCATATATAATCTATTTTCACGAATACTTCATCCATGCATGTATAATCAAGATACTGTTTTTAGCATAGTACATTATAATGATTGAAATATATTTTTATAAAAATAAAATTGTATAAAATTCTTTAGCGTTGGAAGTTTAAAAATTACATTAAATATTTTAGAAGCTATCCCAATATATGCTACAAACAGAAATAAATTGATCAAAATCGATTAATATAGAAGTCCATTGATAGTTCATTTTAAAAATATTATGAGACAAATAATACATTGTTTATAACATATCGTTGATCTGAGCAAATGTCTTTCCAAATTCATATATATGAATAGAAAAAACAAACACACAATAGCATATATACATACATATATATATATATATAATGAAAGTTGAAAATACTGATTAGAATATTCTAAATTACAAGTAAATTTACAATAACTAGTCAACAATACTATCCAACTCTTTTAGAGTACGTGTGCATGTTTTATTTTTTCTATTAAAGTTTTGCCTTCACACATTATAATGCCATTAATGTATATATGTATATGTACGTAAATATATATATATATATGTATGTATACATACATACCCATTCAAACATAGGCACGTGCGCATTCTTTCATGTAATCACCTGCACAAGTTCCGAAATGGACAGGATCTCCACCGTGGATAAGACATATATATGCCACTTTAAATAATACACACTTATTGCGCTTGAAGTTCTGATCTTTTCTAATACTTGGTATCTTAATTGGTTTACCTCTAAGACTAATGATTTTCTTTTTAGGATAAATAATATCATCCGGAAAATGAGTAAATGGAGGGGAGTAATGGGAAGAAAAAGGAGTGATGGCATTACTTGCTTGCACTAGAAGAAGTAAAATCATCAATACATGAATCAAACCCATCCCCATAATAGGTTTTGCCATATTGGTTCTAGTTTTTACTTCTAAAGTTGTGGTACTTTTAAGCAAAGATATGTAATCAATAAGATCTTTATATATGTGTATGTATATATATACAAAATTTGAAGAGGGTAGTTAAAGGATATTGTTTGTTAATATGACATTTTCTAGTGTTTTTAATGTGGTACTAGAAATTACAAATATGTTTTGATTACATGCCCCCTTAAGGTTATTTTGTTTGACAAATCAGTTCTTAAATTAAAACTCTTGACAATTAAACTTTAAAATATGTTGCATTTTAACCCCGCTTGAAAATGAGCTTGAATTTTTTTTTTTTAATGTTTTCTTCCATGTTACTCGCACATGATCTTCAATTTAGAGTGACTTGGGTCTTTTAAATGTGCATTAGACCACATATTAACAAAATTCCTTACTACTACTCTTGATGAATCCAATGATAACTTACCATGTAAGTAAGAGAACTTACAGGTCCAATTAGAGCACAAATACCTAGACCGTCCTTAATAATAGATCAAGTAGAAGTCACGTGTAAACCATTAAAAATTTAACCCCTTCTCAATGTCGGTTAAAATAAAACGGATTTCGAATTCAAGTTCAGGAGTCAACTGTCAAGTTTTTAAATTAAGGGGTTGATTTTCCAACAAAAAAAATTCAAGGAATAGTAATGAAAATAAAACCTTTTGGAAATAGAAATTAAATTATTACTCTTCGAATTTTTCATGAGTGTGGCCTATAATTGAACAAATCATTAATCATATAGAAAATAGTGCAAAAATTTGAAATGTGTTTGGAAAAAAATACACAAAATAGATATTGTCTTGTTCGTCTCGTCGATATGAGCATTTTGACATAAAAATCATCTCATTTCGCTTTGAAATGAGAAAGTTATAGAATTTTAAAGTTTGAGTTTTTTAAAATCGAATAGGGAAAGTTTGATTTAAAGTTAGGATTTTAAAATTCAAATGGTAAAATATCATCTAGAGATGGTGTCCCAAACTGGTCCTAAGAGCTTGAAAAGTGAAAGGGTAATCACACTAAACCCTATTGGAAGCACATAGGTAGTTACAAAATTAGCCTCCTAATTTTTGTTTTTATAGCTTTTGAACTCATTCATGAGGCAATTGACATAACTTCGTTAGTTAAGATTAACTTCAAACTTCAAACTCATTCAAACTACTAGGATTGTTGAAACTCTTTCTTTCTTTCTTTCTTCTTCTTCTTCTTCTTCTTCTTCTTCTTCTTCTTCTTTTTATTTTTTATTTTTATTTTTTTATGGATTTTTAAATTATCCATGAGTTCTATACTAATGCAATTCAGTTAGATTTGAACAGTTAAGAAAAAGAAACATGACATGTGCAGCATTATTAGTCCCTCATCGTGCAATTTGCATAACATATAATATATGTGAAAGAAATATGATATCTTTTTATTTTTTTTATGCATCTAAAAGAAACTCTATTCAAAGCTTTATTCATTTAAATTTTTTTAATATTGTGTGTACGCTCATTTCATAACCCTTCAAATTTACTGAAGATATTATATATGTAATCCTTCCACTATTTAAATAAAGTCTATTTTTTTAACATTAGAAACATCTTCAGAGCTGGTATTTCGTTAATTATAGATGTTTCTAAAGCAATATATGCTTTAGAAGCTCTTCATGTTTATATAGAGCCTATGTCTCTTGGTCACTTTGTTAGGTGAGTTCTTAAGTTTTTCATAATTTGACTCTAAAACTTTTATGCCAAATTTGAACAATTTTATTTGGAAATTTGTTCTCTTATTGGCACTTGGAAGGACAGAAAGTTTAATTAGACTCTTGATTGATTTTTTTTTTTTTCTTTTGCTATAACGTTTTTTAGATGGTCAGAGATGGCTAAAGATGACAATAACTTGCACATGTAGTCACCCAAGACCTCCTAAGCCAAAAGGCATGCATTTGGTCAGCATAAAAAATCTTGACGACACATGTCGTTTTTACAAACACACACACACATATTTTGCCTAACATATTGCATTGTCTAAAACTTTCGAATCCTCGATGTGCTCGACTTTCCTAATTTCACTTTTAAAAAGTTATTTTACCATTTGAGAAAATAAATCGAACTTCAAATTATTCACCCATTACTATTTCAAAAAAATATTTACACATATATTATTATCTAACTATATTTAAAAGAGTCAATAACTTTTTTTGTCTTCTATCTCTAGCTGTCATGTGACAACCATGTCATCAACCACGTGACAAAACTAGTCAATGCCATGAGGTAGTTTTGTTTTGTTTTTTACTTTGTCTGTTTATTCTACATGCACAAAACACATGTTATACAAATAGTGTGTGTATATATATATATATATATATGCGTATATGTGGTGGACCCATAACTTTGTTTGACAATCCCATGATAACTAGGGGCTACTACTTTTAAGGAAAACCACAACATACATAAAGAAGAAGATAAATAGTAACATGAATTGATGAACAATCCAATGACAACATTGTAATTCTTCCCAACAACTGACGAAGTGTTTTATGCATAACTTTTTATTTTTATTTTTTAAATAACACAAACAAAATGTAGTTCTAAAAGAAAGAACAAAAACTACTCTTAATTACGTTCAAACGACTACTATTCGATAACATCCCGGATAAGCATTGCAACAATCTTGGAGCAGATCATGACGAGCACTTTGGTTTAAATCTGGCATAAAAATTACAATCATAAGATAGTAGAATTGCAAGAATATGTATATATATATATATATATATATTTCAGTGAAATAAAAAACATCGTTTAAGTACAATTGTTGCATCTAACTCGTTTAGAGTGATATTCTTGTATAATTCTGTATTATTTCTTTTATTTTCACAGTTTTGACATGAATTATAAACAAGATTCAGTGAATTTTAGCTTAAGATAGTAACAAATATGAGAGGGAAAAAAAAAAAAGAAAAAAGAAAGAAGGAAACATACATACATCAATGGCGAAACCTAAGGCAATCCTCAGCACACCAAGTTGAGCACTTTTCAAAATCCTCAACCTTTTTTCTGTTAAGGCAAAACTTTGCAACACATTTCAAAAGTTTTTTACTTCATTGAATAAGTTTATACTGTTCTACCTCTTCTCTTTAAAAATTTTTGTTATGTAAAAAGTGAATAGGTTACCATTATTTACATACAAAGTTTTAGACCTTCTAGCTACTATAATCAACTTATTATAAAATTCTAACTTTTATTTATTTATTTTTCATTGCAAATTCAATTATTATAAATGGCAAAACTATAGTTTTATTTTAACTTTTTTTTTTTTATAAAAAAAATGGATGTAGCTGAACTTTTACATCTTTGAGTACTAATTAAGATCATAGGAGAAGTCTCTTGTCCGGCATATCGAGCGAAACGACAACTAAGGCGGATAGCCTTTTCCATTGAAGTACAAGTGGCCTTACAGGTATTGACGGGGAAAGATCCAATGTAATAATCTAGCTTGTATTTGTTTTTATATTCATTGAAAAGACGGATTCGCAATGTCACATACATTAAAAGAAAAAAAAGAAAAAAAAAAAAAAAGAAAAGAAGTATACATTTCTAATTTGTTTTGATATTATTGTAGCAATGAAACTTAAAAGTGCAACTGAGCATTTTGCAACATGTAACTCTCATGCGGTAGAAGCGTAAGAATTGTGAAGAATTGCTTACAGCAGTATCTCCTACTAACATTTAAAAGAGCGAATAGCTCTTGAACAGTGATTTTCATGGGACTATCAAGTGGCAGTCCCATTATTTGTCATGTGCGGATCGTCAATTTCGCACACGCAGTGTGTTTACTCGTCAACTAATATATTTTAAACAAAAATACAAGTAATTGCATAAATGCAACTAGTGGCACCAAATTTCTACCAAATCTTAAATTGCCTTTATTAATACAGAAGAGGCACTCCTCATACTACGATAGTTGTTGGCCTCAAAATATATATATATATATATATATATACATATGTATGTATTTTTTTGTATTCACACAAGCAAAATTGTAGGCCTCACTTTTGCGCAAGCATTTGTTTGACTATAAAGGAGTTATCATTTAAGGGTGATAGGATCCGAGGGATGGATAACGCAAATACCGTCAATATAGAAAAACACGATTGCACTGTTTAGTCAACAGAATTAAAATTGCATTACATAAATAACCTCAAAGAAAAAAAACTGACACTATCACTTAAATAATAAAAAAAAAAAATCCTTTTGTAAAGACACTAAACATTCTTAAGTACTTCCTATTGCAACGAAATTGAAATTCCCATTGTCCGTTCATCCCTATCGTCTATACAAAAAATCCCAAGACCTACTCGGAAAAAAAAAAAAAAAATCAATTTCTCACGAATTACCATGGGCACGACACTCCATAACATGTTAGTAAGGCATGACCTTTTATATTGATATTGTCGAGCATCAATCAAGTCTAAGGACTATCATGAGAAGAGAAGAATAAATGATATTCTTACCGCTAAACCATCCCATATAGTATGATTAATTTTTAATTAGATATTTGTTTATTTCTTTTTTGGTGGCAAGATTCTGTTATATTTGTTACTTGCAAAATGTGTATAGTGTTAATAACTGGTAAATACACCTATAGAAGATTTTATTAAATAGGCTAGTTACATGTGGCTATTAATTTGTGGTTCAATTTAATAGTTAGCTTGAAGTTGTCTTAACTGTTAAAACTTTTGTTTGTTACAAAATTAATTATACATAGAGTTATTATTTTCGCAAGCAATTGAAATGGTGATTTTAATGAACCGTTTTGAGTAAAGGTTACTATCCAACCGTCTATTGATATTTTATTATTTTTGTTGAGATAATTGTGATAGAAACTACTTAAGAGTATTATGAGAAGAAAAAGATACTAAATAAAGGCACATTTAGGGGGAAAAAAACTGTCATTAAATAATTATTTAAAAAAAAAAATACAAATGAAAGTCACATTTTTAAAAGATTGTAAGAGCAATACTTAAGTAGACAAGAATGAAGTAATTAAATAGACGATATTATGGGGTGAAAGCAACAAAACGAATAGGAAAAGAAAGGTCTAAACAGGCAAAACGTTAAATGGGGAAGGACCCCAAAAAAGTTAAAGATGAAAAAACAAAAGAAAAAAGCAAGAAAATTTTGAAAAAAAAAAAAAAACAAACACAAAAAACAAAAAACAAAAAAGACCAAACGTTTGTTTTGACTAAGGTGCATTTTGGAGGAGTCCATGCGAATAGTAGTTATTACTATAATTTTTTTAATTCACACAAATAATCAGAGCCTTCAAGAATAGGAAACTTAGTGGACTCCGTTATAACTTACATACAATTACTAACTGTAAGAAAACTTGTGATACATATAAGTTACTAAAGTCCTCACTCCTTATTGATGTGAGATTCACTATAGTGACTGTCATTTTTTTTTTCTTTTTGATATTCACACTAAGTAAGAACACACAGATAATCTCACGAGTCACCTGAATAGTAGTAATTATTGGCTCTTCTTAGATATTATGTATGGGTATGGATAGATCATAGATGTAAGGTTTATCTTTGGTCCTTTATTCTATGTTTGGTTAGAGAGAAGGAAAATAAAATGGAAGAAAGATTAAAATGTCTTGGTGAGGAAAATTAAAAGAAAGGAGGAAGATTTTTTTTTTTTCCTTATATTTTGGTAGAAGAGAAAGAAAAATAGAAAAGAAAATGTTAATCTGATTTATTTGACATTTATATGCTTAATATATGGGAAGATGAGTTGGGATTATGGTCATAAAAGTCTTTTTACATTACATTTGCTTTATCAAATTTTTTTCTCCCATTTTCTTTCCAAAGCTGGAAGGATTAAAGTGCCCCATAGATTTACAATTTCCTTCTCAATTTCCTCTCTACCAAACAACACAAAATTCTATTTTGTTCTCCAAAATCCCTCATGTAATTTCTTTCGTTTCCTTTTCCAATCTACAAACATAGTTTTACTTTTAACTTGTCCTATATTATAAAATGTATAAGCAAGGGTCTTAAGCCCCCCCAGTTTTCTTTTTTCGAAAGCCATACTGTAATTTTCAAGAATATTAGATAACAAATCCCCTACAAATGAAAACTTGCTCATTACGTAGTTATTAGCTCCCAATAAAAAGTTCTCACTTTGTCACTAGTTTTAAAAGCCTACAAGGATTGTGTATCATACTCCTAAAGACTGTCACCTTCAAACATAGCATTTTTGTAAAAATTAAAACGCTTGTTACGTAAAGAATCGATAGCAGTTGAATTTGAACAAATTTAGCCCCCGTCTGGATTATAGATTCAAACTCATAATTCAAATAATAAATTTAAATTTTTTATGCGAGAAAACATCATAGAAAAAATTTTAAAAAGTGAGTTTAAAACGGACACTTATCAAATTGAATCAATTACACTTCCTTCGGAGGGAGAGAGAGAGAGAGAGATTCAAATACACTAGTTCCTTGGCAATCTTAGAATTCACAACTCCAAATTGGTCAACTTTTTTGTTTTAGTGTTACATGGGGTTGGCTCAACACAGTCACTCTGCAACCAGGATGGCACTTTCTCATGTAGAAATTCTTGTTCCACTAACAAAGTAAATTTCGTCCTTGAAATGGACAAGATAAGGTGTTCAAAAATCGGACCAAAAGTTTCATATCTTCCCCGTCTCGGACATGATTCTCTTGATCTCTTCTATGAGGCAGTCTTTCTCATCCAATAAATCCTCGTTCTGTTTCTGAAGCTCTTCAATCTGCTTGGTCTGCTCGGAATCCTTCCTAAAACGATATAAAAACTTCATTCAATGAATATCTTCAAGCAAATTTGGAATATCAACAAGAAAATGAACGCATATTCATGGGAAAAGCTTAAAATTTTTACCGTGTTTTTTTTTTCTAACATCATCAAAAACTAGAAACAACAAAGTCGAAAAATTTTGGCATGTCTTGATCTAATTTCTATTGACTAACTTCACGCTGTAAATAAACAACCAAAAAACCGAGCCTTTTCTGTCCGCGGTGCCATACTTCACATCTTGTAAGACTTCCAAGCTGTTATTTTTAATTAAACTCATTTTTAATGGATGTTCGTAGGTTATTTTTCATGGTGAGTATATGGTGTGAATCTGTTGATTTTCATAATTACCTGTTCATGAAGGACAAGTTGAGTTTGAGAGATCGAACTTCCTTCTCGAGATTTTCACACCGCTTTTAAGACAGATTGCATATCTGACGGAATTACTGGAGTTGAATTTCTTTCCTTTGCTTCCGCCATCCTACATAAAAAGAAGGAATCCAATATCAATAAGACCTTGAACTTTGCCAGGAAATGTCGAGTAATTTACTTTCAAATTCGGTTTTTACCAGGGAGCAGGACAAACTAATTGTTCAAATTCGCGCATTTCCAGTTTCAGCTAGTGGGGTGTACGACACTTCTTTTATAAAAAGAACCAACAGGTAATATTCTTCAGGAAATAAGTGAAAAATAATAATGTAAATTTGGCATATTGAATGAGTATCAAATTTATTTTATTCCAAAGTTATGGGAAACAAACTCATACTAGTCGTTCTCGTTTATGTATGACCTAGCAGGTTGGTTAAAAAGTTTACCATGTCATTAGAGAGAGGTAATTTACTTTCAAAAGTGGTTCCAATTTGAAAATCTAAATTTAGAAAATATACGCTTTTAGTATATAATACGTGATTGTTTGAATCAATCTAGCTCCATTCATGCAGTCTAGAAGTAAAAAGAAAAAGAAAAAAAGAAGATTCTAAAGCTTTAAAAGACTGGCAATAACATACTTTCGTGACCGCTCCACCCTCCGCTTTTTTGTCGCGTCCTCCTTGTCAACTGCAGGATTATTTTTGGTAAGAAAGAACACGGTAAAAAAATGTAATACTTATAGTAAACTAATAGACCTCGTAGATTTTATTTTTTTAATGTTCTGTTAGTATCAAGACGGGCTTGTTGTATGAATATTTTAAAAGCTTTCACTTATGGATGGAATACGAAGTATACAATGTTCAAAACACATTTGCATAGTTACCTGAAATAGCAGACGTCACGGATCCATGTCGATGTAGATTTCCCCTCTGTGAAAGATATCCAGGAATAGGATAAAGGGATATAGAAACTGGGTAAATTTTGAAACCTCCACAGAAATTTTTTCGTGTTTTAAAATACTATATTAACTATCTGAGGAAAAAATGTACCTTTCGATCATCTTTCAAATTGCCAATAATCCGCTCTCTGATATCTGCAGTTTTGACAAGAAGAGACTTTTATTTTCCAGAAGAATAGTTTAGTGTTTTGAAAAATACAAATAAGAACAGAAAAGTCTCTGACTCTTAAGTGTGATATTATCTATCAGAATGTTTCCATATACTCGGGTTTTCAGAGTTATCCTAAATGGACATAGATATGGTTGAACTAGCATACTCTAGTTTCCGATAGACAAAACAATGCTGTTTCTTAAAGGGACTAGTGTATGATGAGCACAATGTACTAAAAGCGACCAAGCATGTTCCTGGGTAGAGAATAATTACTACAAAGAAGACTATGAAGGACAATCATGATTTGTATAAGTCGAAATTATTTCTGAATTCACAGATATCGTTATAGGTCAGCGTTATACCTTTAGCTCTAGAGCCATTTTCTGAACTCCCATTTCTCGATTGTTTCCTTGAGCTTTCAGAAACACTTCTTGCTTGACTAGAGTTGCTGGGACCATCGCATGCATCAAAGCCGGATGAAACAACAGGTGCAGCAGCAGAAGATTCACTTTGGGAAGGTTCTTGGGAAACTCTACTTGATTGAATCGGGTTTGTCGAATTTACAAAATCATCTAGCTCAAGGTCCATAGATGCATCAATCATTTGTATAGCCCCACAATCCTTAACTTGCATGGGTGATATTTCCTGAAAAGTTAATGGCTTTTCGTGAATCTGGTTCCATTGTCCTCGAATGAAGTTGGCACTGACCATGACTTCTTGAGCGGGAAAAGCCCCATTACAGTTACGATCTTCTAGAACTTCTTTTTCGGTCTGGTTGTTAAGCTTCTTGCGTTCTAATGTTCCTTTTAGCATGCTTACAACAGAAGACACTTTATCCATCTCAGCCACTGGTGGGGTGTTAAAAGTCGAGGAGGAGGAATTCGACGGAGGCATGAATGTATCCATTTGTCTGGGAATCTCACTCATGGAAGGACCATTGAATCCATTTGGGTAAGGAAAGTACTGATTCATTGCACCGGAACCATGCACGGAAGTGTTTTGAACACCTTCCACACCAACTGTTGTTTGAGCAGTTTGCATGGAGGCATATCTCCTCCTGAAAAAAATAAAAATAAGACAGCGTAATTAAATGAACTACTCTGTACAAGTTTTAATTATTTGACTGAAAGAAAATGATTGGATAATATGGCGTCTAAATGATTAATTCTCACGAGTCAAGATCTAATGAACAGAAATAGTTGGAAAATGAGAAGATCATCAGATTAGAACATGACATGGCTCTTCTGTTGGATATTTCTATAGTAATCCATGACAAAGTTTTGTTGATGTCTACGGTTATTAACTAGTGAAAGCGAAAGCCAAAATATTGATACCGCAACTCGGAGGATCGGCTTCTTGTCATGGGTTGAGAACTATGAAACCAAGCCTGCACGAAAGTGAATTATGATGAAAAAAACTGTGAAAAAGATGTACTTAAATCAGCCATGAAGGGTCTCAACGTAAATAAACCTTAGCCAGACATAGCTCGCTCGCCTGCAATCCCTTTCAACGACATTCCTGAAAACATTAAAATCGAACTGCTCAAAAACCATAGCAGTAAGCATCATCGGCGCTATACAAATCTTGTGCAAAAGATTATACAATATAAAAACCAATATTAGAAACCAAGATAAAGATCACAGATACCATAAAGCATGTATAGCACACGCAATACAAATATTACAAAATAATTCAGAGTAAACACCTGATTGAGTGCTGATTGGCATTGCCTGTGATTTCATCCGCCACAACATCACTTTGCGGGAATAGATTCTCATTGCTTCTTTTCTTTTGAAGTATACCGACATGTTGCTGACCAGTCAAATTGGTTATTTCTTTGGATATCCTGCACATGTAATTAAATTAGGAAAGCAGTTTACTAATAACGCAGTTACTAATAATGACAAAACCTGTTACTAATAACAAAAACGCAGTTGTAGAAGTATCTAAACAACAAGATTTCTGCATTATTTCCTCTAACAATTACTAAAACAGAAGATACTAGATCTTTCTGTAATAATGACAAAACCTTAGCACGTTTTATGCTAAATAAGAATCCCATTGGAAATAATTAAATCATTATAGTTATTGCCGCTGCTGATGCCACAGTTCTTCTAATAAACAAGATCTGCACCCAACTATTACCATTCGAAGAATCACTAGGAATTTTTCTTTTTATCACCGACATATAAGAAGAGTAAAATCCTTCAAAGTTAAATATACAAATAATGGCCACATGCTATCAATTAGAGGGCTGTAAGAACTTGAACCTACTAACCTTCGTGATCCTTGTCGAGTACGGTGCACTACACTTGGTGAGTTGAAGCAATTATTCTGTAAGCAGATATATATCAGGTAAAGAAAAAGAATAATCAAGAAGAAGTAAAATGGCAACTGATATCAGAGCACTTCCCAGAGACAGAGACCCACAGGTATGCATATTCAATGTTTATTATTTTTACTATTAAACCAGTTTTGTTAAAGGATAAATAGCACAAAAAACCATTAAATGGAAGCATTGGCACTTTGTCTGAAGATAAATATTAATATCCAGTGCTTTTGGAAACAAAGTCATTCATTCAGAATTAAAGAAGAATATGCTTTAACCTTTGTTTATTTTTTCCTTTTCCTTGTTCTCTTAACAAACTAAAATCAGCACTCTGCTTAACCCTGATTTCGAAAGACTCTAGCTATCATGCCTCTCTGATGAGGAACATTGTAAGAAGCGGTAGTTGTTCTTAATCTTCTGATATTTGAAATAAAGTTGAAAAAACAGAAACAGGGTACATCCTTTTGTCAAGTGGAACTTCAAAATAGGGGGAAAAAAAAATGTAAGGCAGGAACTACCAAGGGAAAATGAAAGCATCATTGGCACAAAGAATGAACCGAACTATAATAATTGTTACTTCAAATGCACTTTGAAAAGGAATCATGCCACGAAATTACATAAAATAACATTCCGTGACAAACCAAAGAACTTTGAACGTAACAAGAAGTAAACAATAAGCGAGTTCTAATAATGAGATGACTGAGATGCATGTAAGGATATACTAATTAGATGCTTTAAATTATTACCACAATTTTGTGGTTCTCTCCTTAATCTAGAAAAGAAAATAGAACAAAAAAGGCAGAGAATTAGTAGCAATAAATCCTTTCTTGATTTTTAATATGTTGATACTGCTGAAGAGTGTAACCACGAGACATGACTAGTGAAAGATGTTTCATTTTGAAACTAAAGTCAGTCAACAAGGGTAAAACAGACGCTTGCCTCTCCATTCGTTAGCCAGCTTTTGAAAAGCTCCTCACTATCCATTCGAAAGTTTTGTGACAGATTCTTAAATCCCAGCATGTCAACAGTTGGTACGGACATTCCCACTGAACTCTCCATATAAGATCTCAGAATAATTCCTCACTGGAGTTCCTATACAAGTCCGAAAGCCCACTTCCTTCCATCTCCAGTGAACTCCTTTCCCTTTATCACTTCTTTTAATCACCGGAAATTGGACGGCCCTTCGATTTGGCTCAAACTTTCTGGTTCTATTCTACAATATAATCATTCTCTGATCACTTCCCTTGATTCCACCATTGACCACACTAACTTTCGACAAACAAAGACTAGAAAGCACCCTTGATTCAAGGACAGCTAATTTATATCAACCAAAAACCCAAAAGAAATCAGCGAAAAGCGAATCCTTGTTAAAAACTCCTTAAAACTCAGCTCCTCAGATGAATAAATTTGAAACCACCAGACTACGAACAATTAAAACTTTGTCCAATAAATTCAAAACTATACACAAACACAATTTCTTCCTCCTACCCAGAAAAGAAGGCGATTCTCCGCGCAATCAAAAACCAAACTCAGAATATGACTTTTCACAATTCACTAGATTTAACCAAACCGTTGTCTCAAGGGCACAAAACCAACTCACGTTTTGTGGCACAAGCAACTTTTCAACTCTTTCACTCAACAAATAAACAAAGCCCACAAAATAAAATAAATAAACAAATAAGTCTTCTGTACTAAGATTAAACTTCACAGTTACGCATATATATATTTTATAATTAAGCAATTTTACAAACAGATGGTGGGCAGCGGTCATAGGATTAAAATATTAGCTTCGGGGAATCTTGATGTTGGGTTCTCTCCTAGATTCCATATGCCACAGATGTCTTTTTCTTTCTCATGAAAAAGTTAAATTTAATGGGTCAGTAGCTCAAGTTAAGTTCCCCAAAGAATTGACTGTAAAGAACAATTCAATTATTGTTCAACGCTTTTGCTTTCATTGTGCTAGGAACCTATGAACAATAAAATATTTGCAAGGCGGCGAAGTAGTAGTACTCTAAAGCACAGCAAAGACGTTATGGAAGTCATGACAGAGACCTCATATAATATTCATACAATATATATGTGTGTGGTGTATATATATTATATGCTGAGAAGCCATGAGAGGGACTTTCTTTCTGCAACTGGCTTTTCTTGTATTGATTTTATTTTTTATTTTTAATGAAGCCGTTGAAATGCCGTTTTCAGAGCATGGGCAGGTCTTGGGTATAAACTAAGCTTACCTAATTATGGTACGTCAAGAGTTTGTACTTGGCAAATGGCGACCGTTTAGCAGATAACACTAATGGGCATGTTACATGATGGAGCAAAAACTTTTTTTTCCCCTTTCTAAGATGATGGGGTTAAAAGTTTGTGAGGCATGTTAATGGACCGTTATTCGTGTCAATCTGTTTTTCAATTGAGTTAAAAAAGATAATATGAACATGATATATTATTAAATGTGTCAAAAAATATCAAACCAAACACTATTTATTTATTAATTAATTAATCGTGTCAATCTGTACTGCTTTAAATTAATAATGGTACAAAATAACTTATTTAATAGACTTGTGATATATTGAACATGTTATATATAAAAAATAAAATAAAATTTACTAACAAATTTTTAAATCATATTATTTTGTATCTAATTAATAACATAAACTTTATACAATAAGATACATATTTAGATGTTGTAAATGACACATTATAGTTAATCATGTCAATATATGTTATGCAAGTCAATTTAAAACATCATCTGTTTATTAATCTTGTTGCTAATCATGTCAACTCGTTAATGACCTAAACCCGATTATAGGTAATCTAATCTAATATTGTGTTATATTTGTATGGTGCAGTCGTGTCTTTATCTAAATTGCCAATCTTAAAGGAAACCATGAACATTTTACAACCACAATATTTTCATCAATTCTAACTCATGTTTAACTAGGCCATGGCTGCTTAACTAACAGACCTTGGAGAATGGTGAACTAAATAGATGGAAATAATGATATTTTTGTGAATCATCAAAGATCGAAATAGAATCAGAATACCTATCAAAAAGAAAAAAAAAAAATCAGAAGGAATTGGAACAAAATGAGAAATAGAAACCAAACTTTTTTTTTTTTTTTTTAAATTCGAAGTTGTTAAACTTAGAGGTGGCAACACGGCCTATTAATATTAATATTTTGTTTAAATGTCAACGTGGTTCATTTTCAAGCGAAAACTCTAGATATTAATTTATTATTATAATAATTACTATTTTTAAATTTGAAATGGAAAAAAATCAAACTCTTTATCTTATAACAGAGTCAGGTATGAAATCATCATCAGACTATGAACGTCATCATATATTTCATTCATTTATTATTATTATTATTTTTTTTTTTTTTTTGGTTTTGTTAAAAAAAAAAGTCAAAGCATCTTTTGAAACTAACTAATTTATTGGGTTAAATTAAGGAATAATTGGTGAATAAGAGGAATTCCACTCAAGTACTAAAAGGATAATACGTATACATCTCACTATTTTTTTCGTATAGATTTTATATTCTGACAATTTTCATAAAAAATAAAACATGATGTCGAAGTTCAAGTCCCAACCCCCCCCCCCCCCCCCCCCCCAACTCTTTCTCTCTCTCTCTCTCTTTTTTTTTTTTGAAACACGTGATCGGTGAACCTCAAATTACAAAGCACAAGGAATGTAAAAATCTTCCATTATCTCCACAATTTCTCTTGCAACAACTACCTATGATATTTCCCATCATTTCACAACTTATTCTTTAATTATTTAGTAATAATTGACTCAGAAATTCCCCTAAAGGAATTAAAAAAAAAAAAAAAAGAAGAAAAACTCTTAACAGGCTTGACAAGTTGTCAACATTAAGATAAGACTTTTAGCTCTTAGAATGCATCAAAGGTAAAGTTTTTTAGGTTACCTTTTCTTTATTTAAAAAAAAAAAAAAAACTCGCTTCCTTATTTTATTTCTGGGAGAATTATGTTGGGACCATAGATTTAAAACCGAACGGATCTAAAGATGCTCTTAGCTAAGGATTTTTATTCATTTTAGATCATTTGATAAATCTCACAATTACGATTAATAACCCTAGAAGACTCTGGGACTCGGAGGTTGTTTATAACATGATCTAATAGAAACTTTCTTGCACAACTAAATGAGGCATTTGCCCTAAAATGTCGCCAACACAAAATAACTTTTGCTTGTGATCTTTGGTTAATTTGGCTTCGGAAAAAAGAAAATGAAGTACAAAACTTACGAAGTTGAGTAAAATTTGCAACGGAAAATGTTTTTGGATGTTAAATATTAGTAACATGTCTCTCTTCTTTTAAGTAATTAACAATCAGTACTTCAATCTTGGTCAAACTTCGAACTCACATGCTTCCACGAAATATCAAATGCAAAGCGGCAATGTGAGGCTTGGGATCTGGTAATCTTGTGTCCCGTTCACATCTGACATTATTATTATTATTATTATTATAATTGAGTAGCCGGCACTGTTTTGTTTCAAGTTTGTGACATATATATATATATATATATATATATGACATAAATAATAGTGTTTGGTCCAATTATTCCAAGTCTCCTAATTAAGATTTGTGAGCTTAATCGGCAATTGTGGTCAGCAATATGCTCAAATGATAGTGAAATCAGAAATGATGTCAAAAAAGAAAATCCAAGATCAACTATCATAACTTTGACATGAACTTAATTACATACATTTCTCAACAATACACATGCATAATGAACAGCCGGTTGCAACCTTCATATATTTAAACATCAAAGAAAAAGGGTCAAAGTACATGATGCCAAAAAACGATAGCAAACGTGGTTATTGATACAGCTTAATAGTTATTCCATCTCTGAGTACTTGTACGTAGTGTTGGATTTCTTAAGCTCCCAAATTATTTTAAAAAATTACTAATTTAATCTAGCTATAATTTCATATTTACCTACAGTGATGATGATAATCATGAATAGTGCGAGGTTTTGAGCTCAATAAGGGCATAATTAAAGACAAAAATTACAACTTAATAACATGAAAACGAAGTGAAAATTTCAACACTTTTTGGAATGAAATTTTACACAATCGTATAAATGAGGTTAAAAAGAATAATGGGGGGCTACTGCTGGGACGGTTTGAACTCTTAAAAAAAGGATTTTTTTTTAGCGAAAAAAAAAAGAGTCAGAATTAAAATTTTAAAACAAGAAAAAATAAAAACCAAAAGCTGTCATGTAATTATAGGCGTTGGCTTATAAACGGTGGCGTACTATAAACGGTGGTAAGGTGAAAATAGGCACGTCAGGCAAACGTAAATAAGGTGGTAAGCTGTCAATAAGCGCGTTAGGCAAACATTAAAAAGTTAGAAGACGAAGAAGAAGAAGAAGAAGAAGAACTGAGAACGAAAAAGTGGTGGGGTACCATGCTGATGCCAGTGGGTCCCAGCATTGACCTTTGTTCTTCATATGGCAAACTGATTGGTGGTGTGTGTGGGGAAAATATGATTTTGCATTAAAAGTAGTTTGTAGAATATTTAAAAAAGTCAAAAAAGTCATAAACGTAAAGGGAATTGGCAAAATGTAGAGGCGAAGGTGGTAAATCAGCTTAAAGTAATGATACTGGACTATTCATTCATTGACCAGACCACAAGTAAAGAAATTAGGATTGAGGGAGTGAACTGTCGAGACATTGTAAAAATCTCGTTTGTATTTGTAAATTTGAAAAGTAAACCGATTTTAGTTTTTTTACTCAATGATCCAGTAGAATGTTGTATGGATTAACTCACTTTGTTAGTATATCAAAAAAAAAAAAAAAAAAAAAAAAAGAAAAAAACTTAGATAAGATGATGAAGATATCAATATTTTTTGAGTCAGTGTAAGTATTGATCGTCTAATCATCCTTATCAATATTTTTTATTAGATAAAATAATGTTCAAAATTTATTTTACCACCTTTTTTTTTTTTTTTTTTTTTTTTTTTTTTTTTGCAGTTGCAAAATTCTTTCGTGTACCTAATGATGAAGAAAGTAATAATAAATATTCAGTTAAATAAAGGAGGTTGTATTAAGACAAAAAAAAAAGCATATGTAAAATTAAATTTCTTATTTTAATATGATGTTAAAAGTAAAATTAATTGTTATAATAATTTTTAAAGTATCATCGACTTCTTAAGGCTTATATTTTTCATCAAGTAGAAGATAAAATTATGTAGCTGGTTTTTTTTATTTTTTTTATATTAATGAAAATATACTTCAAAAGTTAAAAATCCGGACTTTATGATAGTTTGTAAAAGACATATGCTTGTGACAAATAAGATAAGTAACAAAAGCCTATTATTAATATTAGAAACTGACTTTTTTATAGTAAAAAAATACTGCATTATATTTTGATTGTTTTATCAATTTTTCCTTGATTTTATTTCATTATAATAAATATAGTTATTATAGGAGCTATATTTATTAAAATCCTTTTTTGTTGATCAAAAAAAAAAAAGTTGTCCATTTATAAGACATTTATATATATTCTTTTAATGAAAAATCTTATAAAATAATTTGATTTACGTATTAGTTTAATATTTCTTTTTTTAATAGTCATAAAATCTTTTTTTATGATTCTACTCTTTTATCATCATAACTCATTTTGTTAGAACTAATTGAGTTCTAATGAGATAATTACCGATATCATCAACATATGTGGATATGTAGTAGTAGTTAAAATGAGATAAGAATAAATGGCCATCACATCGAATCAGCTTGTAATCATAGCTACGCATATCTGATTACCTGGAAATTGAAATAAAATCCTAATGTGGGGAGAAATTTAAAAGCACAATGAACGTTTTAAACATTTTGATTTCAATAAATTAAAAGTAACTATTTCAGTTATGTATTGCTTGATTTTCCATGGAATTTAAAATTTAAAGAGAAAATTGATTGAGTTTCAATTTTATTTTGACGCGGTTTCTACTCCAAATTTACTTAGACATTAATGCCAGCTAGAATATTAAGAGTTGAAAATTTGTTTAATAAAAAGATTATCAGTCGGATCCAGTTTTGCTAGATAAAAACATTTTTCAAATTTGCAAAATAATCCATAGATTGACTTGAAAAAGGTTTAAAACTCCCATATGAAGAATAATTATGAATATAGATTGGGTAGATGATATCGGTAATTATAATTTGTGGTTTTGATATTACAAAATAATACCGTATCTAGACCACTATAACTTAATGATAACGGTAATTATATTTTGTGGTTTTGATATTTGTACATGATTTGTAGTCGTTGTGAAATTTGGAATCCGAATGTAGGCTTCCATTGTGTGAATGTCGTCATGACCACAATGGCCAATTTGATAGTGTTAGGTTTGCACAGTGTCCATCTTCCTAATTGTTCGGAAAGTAAATGAAAGTAAAGGAAAAAATAACCCAAAAAAAAAAAAAAAAAAAAAGCTCAAATACGTTTTGTGAATAAATATGTTCCAAGCTTATTAATTAAAAATAAAAGATGACGGCCACGTAAGCAAATTTGCAAACGCAGATTGTTTAAGATCAATTAGTTTAAAATTAACTTAAT
Organism: Ficus carica; assembly: GCA_009761775.1. Taxonomy (NCBI): domain Eukaryota; kingdom Viridiplantae; phylum Streptophyta; class Magnoliopsida; order Rosales; family Moraceae; genus Ficus; species Ficus carica. The sequence continues at coordinate 8,286,485 of CM019750.1, forward strand.
TTTTAGTAACGTCAAATTCTGGACAAATTTTTCATATATTTGGACTTATCAGACTTATTTTAGAGATTGTTGGTTGTCTTTTTTGGAGGAATCTTACTAGTGATTTAAAAATTTCAAAAAATGTGAGTGCTGACATATTGTTGCCAGTATTGTTGCATTTTTTGGTTATTATTAGTTTGGAGAGTTTGATGATATCGGTAATTAAAGACTAATGTTGAAGACGTCCAGTAAAAAAATAAAATAAAATAAAATAAAAGAGTAATTTGGGACAAAACTTACTCCATTGGTGACAAAACTTACTCCATTGGTGAGTAATAAATGGTTCTGTAGCTCACTCTTTTCTCGTGTATAGCTCACTATTTTCTCGCTCTTTCTTTTTTTTCCTGTGACACCTATGCAGCAACATAGGATGCCCTTTCCTCAACCCCGCCAATCTCCACCACACGGTCAATTTCAAACTACGGCACCAATAAGGCAAACGCACCAAAGACTATTCCTATATATATATATATATATATATATAATGCAACCAAGAAGTCAACATAAGAAATAAGAAAAGTCTTTCTTTTTTTATTTTTTTCCTGACACCTATGCAGCTACATGGGATGCCCTTTAGTCAACACCGCCAATCTCCACGGCACGGTCAATTTCAAACCATCGCACCAATACGGCCAAAGCACCAAAGACTATCTCTCTCTCTATCTCTCTCTCTCTCTCTCTCTCTCTATATATATATATATATATATATAGAAGGAAGAAGTCAACATAAGAAATAAGAAAAGAGATAATTAACCATAAAAAATTAATTGAGAGAGTAAAATTCTGACAGCAGTTAGTGGGAGTACAGAACTTTTTAAAAGGGCAATGAATATAGAAACTATTTCTCGTCTCTACCAAATCCTATTTACCTCTATTCGTGATGGTAATAATGATGATAAATTACTTAATGAAATAATTATAAGAAAAGTTTATATTTAAGATTTATTTTAAAATACGTCAATTTTTTTATAATATTATATGAATATTTATTTTTATAAAAATAACTATTCATATCACTTATCTTATCTTTTATTATATCTAATATTATTTTCTCTTATCATGATTCTTATGTTTTTTTTCTTATTTATTCATTATTGTTATATCTTTAAGTTAATGACTAGTTCTTTATTATAATGATTATTTGTTAGTAAGATTTAGATTCTTAATTATGTATTGTGTTTCTTAAAAACCTAATTTTTTAGTATAATTTAGTTCTTTATAATAATTGTAACGTTATTAAGATAATTATTTAATTTATTATTATTAGAATGCTTTAATAGTTAGTTTCTAAACTTTAAATATTATATGAAAATTGTTTATTTTTTTTATGATAATTACCATATTATTATGATACTTTTTTTAAGTGGTATTTTTTTCGCTTTATGATTATTATATCAATACGATGTTTATCTTTATGATAATTACTATATCATGATGTTGTCTTTTTGAATTTTAAAGTGTTTAATATATTTTACTACATCTATTTGATTTTCTTTATATGTTTATTGCAAATTTTATCTTACTGACCAATTATTTATTATAATGATTGTTTTTCATTAACAATATAACTAATACTGTTATGGTGTTTTTTTTTTTAATAAATCAAGAAAAATGGTTTTTGCCTTTTATAAAAGATTTTGCTTAGCTTGAATTTTGTTTAGAGATTTTTTCTTTACTTTTTGTTTTTTTAATCAATGCTCTATTTGTTTATATTCAATTCTTGATAAAAAGATAATGTGATTTTTATTAGTATCAAATTAGACATTCCTATAAATAAAAGAAACAATAGACATATTTTAAATCATAGTCTTCAATTTATATTTCATGTAAATAACCCTATGACAGGCTATGTCCTTCGATGAGAATTACATCATCCCAATCCCATTAAATGTGCTAGCGATAAGGATATGTGTGGTTGTGATCTTATATATGCTAAATCGATTGGGTACGAAATTGATAAGAAGCAAACCTTCACACATAAAGAATTGAGGGTCCTCCAACATTAAATATTAGATCACAGAGTCAATTATCATAATCTTTTGTCAGTAAACCATGACATTTGATGATGGAGTGCGGTTATTATGATTTTTTATTTTTATTTTTTGTAAACTAACAGGTGATCAATCGTGAGATGAATCCTACTCAGTAAACTTGATCATCAACTATGGCGATGATCAGGAGACACGCTTATATATATATGTAGAAGTATTTACACAAAGTGTCTATTTTGAGTCTCCCGTTCAAAATATGTCTATAATATAACTTGTTTACAAATTTGAATGAATTTTGAATTTCAGTGGTTTTCCTTTCCATATCTACCTTTCCACAGTCTGTGTTTGCAGATAATTTTTTTTTTAATCTTTAATTAGTGGATTAAATGCACACTTCATTTTCAAATCTTGATTTGCTTTTTTTTTTTTTTTTTTGGGGAAATAATTTGAATCCCTTATTTCATGCATTTCCTTTTTGAGTTGCCGTTTGCCTTGGTTTTTTTTCCTTGATCATGCTTTTATGAAACTATGTTTTCGTTTTACTTTATTTTACTACATTTTCTCTCTTTTATTTTTTGAGTAATTGACCCAAATAGTTTTTGAATTTTTTCAAATGTGACAATTTAGTCCATGTTTTTTTTTGTCGAGATAACCCTGAACTCTTATTTTCGGGTCGTTCCAGTCGTTTCCGTTTGGTGATGTTTAAAAACTCATGGAATGATAATGAGAAGTATGTTTTGTGTTTTTTAAAGGAAAATACCCTTAAATAAATGAAAATACCCTTATTTATATTTAAAAAAAAAGAAAAAAAAAAAAGAGAAGAGACCTCTTTCACTTTCCCCTCCCCTTTCTCCCTCCCACCAGATCGGACGCCGGAGCTGGAGCCGGAGACCGTCTCCCTCCTTCCCCTTATCCCCCCAGTGCGATCCCCCTCTCCCCGGCACAACCCTCCCCGGCCCCCGTGGCCGTCGCAATCTGGGTTTTGGACCCCTTGGTGCAATTGAGTCCACCCCCTACCCCACCACGCGCCGCTGTCTCCCTCCCTCCCTTTCTCCCTTCCTCTCTCCCTCCTCCTCACCCCCCTCCCCGGCCCCACGCCACCGAAATCTGTGTTTTGGACCCCCAACGCGATCTAAGTTTTGGCTCCCCTTGCCCCCGCGATGTCGGCCCCCCCACCTGGCACCGCAGTCTACCTCCCTCCCACCCTTCCTCCTTCCCCCCTCCCCCCTGCGTCGCCTCTATGCGTTTCGACCCTCCCTTCCTCTCTCCCTCCTTCCCCCCCTCCCCCACGCTGCCGCTGTGTGTTTTGGCCACCCCCACCTTCTTCTTTGTCATGGCCCCCTCCCTAGTGGATAGGGTTTTCAGAAATGGAGAGAGAGAGAGAGAGGGAGGAGAGAGAAAGTTTTTTTCAATTTTATTTTGTTAAATTAATTATTATTAAATTATTAAATACCCTCACAAAATTAGATCATATTCATTGCACGTGATAAATTCTGTTAAAAACTTAATAGTTTTTGATGAAAATGAGTGAAATTGTCAAAAAACAAGAGTTCAAGATTATTTCAGTATAAAAAAAAAATAAAAAATAAAAAACATAAATCAAATTATCATCTTTGAAAGAGTTTAGGTAATATTTGGACTAATTATTCTTTTTTTTTTCTCTTCAAAATTTGTGCTCAAAAATCAAAGAACTGGCCACTTTTTAACTCTCTCTCTCTCCTTTTTTTTTTTTTTAATACAAAATTTGTGCTTAAAAATAAAAGAACTTGTCACTTTTTAATGGAACTAATCTCTCTCTCTTGTTTCTGAAAAGTGAAGAGTTAATGACACTGTGATCTTTACAATAATGACCATGTCATGTCATGTTAATATTTAATATTTGATACACTTTACCAATACTATAATATAATACGGACCTATCATTATCTTATATAAATTAGATATTCACATTATGGATATGGTCTCTAAGATAATGACCACATCAATTTACATTGATTCTTTGTTTAACACAATATCTCTCTCTCTCTCTCTCTATATATATATATATATATATATATTTGAAAAGTGAAGAGTTGATAACATTGTGATCCTTACAATAATGGCCATGTCATGTTAAGATTTATTATTTGCTATAATTTACCAATACTATAACAAGGACCTATCATTATCTTGTATAGATTAGATACTCACATTATGGATATCGTTTCTATGATAATGACCACATCAATTTACACTGATTCTTTGTTTAACACAATATTTATATTGTAGAATTGTTGTAAATCAAATACTTTACTAATGCTGTTATAAGGACCTATCATTATCTTGTATAGGTTAGATTGCTCACATTACAGATATGGTCACTATGATAATGACTACATCAATTTACACATAATTCTTTATCTAACCCAATATTTATATAATGAAAATGCTTGTAATGACTTGATCATTATATGAGAAGCATCATTTAGAATTTAGTTAAACAATCGTAATAATATAGCCATTAGTTAACTAACCTTGTTTTTACTTCTTCTTCTTCTTCCTTTTTTTTTTTTTTTTTTAACTAATTTATATTGTGCATTACTAACCTTGTTTTTACTTCTTCTTCTTCTTCCTTTTTTTTTTTTTTTTTTTTTTTTAAGATTAACTAATTTATATTGTGCATTATAACAGTTCAAAAACATGATTATAAAGGGATAATAATTTTAGTAATTTTTGAATTTTTGATTTTAGATATACAAAATGGGTATTGAGAATAACAGGGCTATTTTAGGACAAAAAATATATATTTTATTTCTTAAAATAGGTTTAAGAGTATTTTTGTCAACACAATATGATTAGTTTTTTTTTTTTTTTCATTCAATTTTGTAAATAAGTTTGTTTTTAGACTTTTTTTAAAAAACATGTCCCTAATTTGGCCGTTTATGTAAATAGTCCATATACGTAGGTATATTGTGGGCATGCAATGTATGTCTCGTCCATCGTCTGATTTCTCCAAGTCACGCTATAGGCTTTCACATTTGTTTCAAGTTTTACCAACTCCCATCATATCAATTGATCACCTTGGCAATGAGACGTCTAATTTGGGTTGCAACAACAACTCCACGTTCTCTTTGGTATGATCATGACAATTTTAATGGTAATGGCAGTAAGTGACAAAAATAAATGAATAATAATCATTGATAATGGTGGTACGTTGTCCTATTTAGAACCTTCATGATTTCTATCAGTTTAAAACTTCGAGTCTTCTATGAATGTTAAAAGTCTATTTTTAATATAAACAATGTGCTTGACGGACCTTATAAACCTTGATCTATATAGTTTTACCAACTCCCATCTTTTTCTCAGTGTGGACATGTGCCCTGTCAAGCCCTATTTGCCTCTCTCCGTGATGGTAATAAAATGATGATAGATTACTTAAAGAAATAATTACACAAAAAGTCTATTTTTAAGACCTCATTTCAAAATATGTTAATTTTTTTGATAAGATTATATAGATATCCAATTTTATAAAAACAACATTTCATAGTACATATTTTGCCCTTTTACTATATTTAACATCATTTTCTCTCATCAAGATTCTTATTTTTTTTCCTTATTTGTTCATCATTGTTTTATCTTTAAATTAATAACTAGTTCTTTATTATAGTGACTAGTAAGATTTAGGTTCTTAATTATGATTTAGGTTTCTTAGAAACCTACTTTTTTTATATGATTTAGGTTTTTTTTTATGATAGGTTCTTAATTATGATTTAGGTTTCTTAGAAACCTACTTTTTTTATATGATTTAGGTTTTTTTTTATGATAATTGAAATGGTATTATGATAATTTATTTAACTATTATTATTAGAATTGCTTTAATAGTTAGTTTCTAAAATTAAAATGTCATATGAAATTGCTTATTTGTTTATATTATTACCATATCATTATGATACTTTTTTTTATGTGGTTTTTTTTCCTCTTTATGATTATTATATCAATGTGATGTTTTACCTTGATGATAATTACTATATCATGATAATGTCTTTTTTAAATTTTAAAGTGTTTAATATTTTTTGTACAACATCTATTTAATTTTCTTTATATGTTCATTGTGAATTTTATCTTATTGACCAATTATTGTTCTTCATTGACAATATAACTAATATCTATTATGGTCCTTTTTTTCTTAATAATAAATCAAGAAAAATAGTTTTTTTTTTTTCCATTATAAAATATTTGCTTAGTTTGAATTTTTTAGAGATTTTTTTTTAATCAATTCTCTATTTGTTTATATTCAATTCTTGATGGAATGGTAATATGATCTTTATAAGTATTTAAATTAGACATTCCTATAAATAAAAGAAAAAAATAGAGATATTTTAAATCATAATCTTCAATTTAGACATTTGTAAATAATCCTTACGTAAAATGTGGTACGTTGGAATGGGCTATGATAGGCTATGTCCTTCGATGAGAAGTACAACATCCTAATCCCATCAAATGTACTAACGATAAGGATATATTTGTGAGGATGTGATCTTATGTACGCTAAATCGATCAGGTACTAAATTGATAAGAAGCAAACCTTCATGCATATGCATAGAAAACTGAGGGTCCTCCAACATTAATATATATTAGATCACAGAGTCAATTATAATAATATTTTATTGGTAAATCATGACATTTGAGAACGGAGTGAGGTTATTTTTTTTTGGGTAAATTAATGGGTGATCAATCGTGAGATGAATCCTAGCCAAAAAACTTGATCATCAGCTATGGCGATGATCAAGAGACAGGCGCGCACACACACACACATATATATATATATATATATATATGTATGTATGTATAACGTGGGCTGTAATGTATGCCTCGTCCATCATCTGATTTTTCCAAGTCACGCTGTAGGTTTTTCAAGTTTTACCAACTCCCATCTTATCAATTGACCATCTTGGCAATGAGACGTCTAATTTGGGTTGCAATAATAATTCCAAGTTCTCTTTGGTATGATCATGACAATTTTAATCATAATGGCAGTAAGTCACAAAAAAAAAAAAAAAAAAAAAAAAGAATAATAATCATCCATAGTGATGGCATGTTGATAAAAATCCTATTTAGAACCTTTATGATTTTATCAGGTTAAAAGTTCAAGTTTTGTATTGAATGTTAAAGTCTGTTTTTAATACAGACATGTGCTTGACGGACCTTATAAGTCTTGATCTATTAGCTGACAAATGTATATATAATAAAAATTATGATTAAAATTGAGATCCCTAATAGTATTATTTAAAATAAATTCTTAGTAAATATTAGAAATGCCAAAAAAAAAAAAAAAAAAACTTATTAAAGTTTTTCGATTTGTAGTAATCCATAAATCTTGGATTACAGCATTAAAAAAATGATAGTTATACATAATATTGTTCCACATATTAAGATACTTAAGAATATGTGTACGTTTTGAAAAGAATAAAAAATAAAGAGTAGATGTTGGTCAAGAGCGTATCCCCTGTGCAATTTGTTTCTCACTAGCAAAGATTAAAATATATATATATTTATGTGTGTGAAGTTATCAATATTTTAGATTTATGAAGCTCTGAAGATATAATTAATATTGGCATAAATATCAGTCACAATTTCGTATTTTGTCTTCCCATTGTTTTTCCATTTAGAAAATTTTAACATGTTCATTAAGATCAGTAGAAGAAAAAATATGAACTATAAAAACCACACAACTACATTCAGAGTAGTCAATTCGGTAGATATTTCATCAACATGCAAATCGTTTTTTTCATCTTGATATTTAGTACAAATCATAATGGATTTTTACCAACAACGATAGTTAAATCAATATTTAGAGATATTTATTTTTTATTATTATAGAAACAAAAATATTTCGATATCCCAAAAATTCAATTTCATGGATATTTACTATCATGCTTTAGAGCAGGGCTGATCTAGGTGAGGGCAAGTGGGGGCTATGCTGAAATATATATATTTTTTTAAATTTACCCTTAAAATTTTATATTTTTCTACTTTTGTCCCATTAAAAATTAAAAATCTCCGTATAGCCCTCACCAAAAATTAGAAATTTCATATAACTCCCAATACAACTTTACCCTTTAGTTTTTATATATTGATGTTATTATTGTACACCCCTACAAAAATTTTTATTTGGCTCCGTCGCTGCTTTGGAGTAAGGATTGCGGCAGAAGGACTTGACTGACTGGGTCATCAAGCCCATTGGTGTTTTGAGTAAATGTTGGAGCGAAGTGTGCATTCTAGGTGTTGCGTGTTGCTTGGTCTTGGGGACCTAATTAAGGTTATTTAAGAAACTCTTTTTTTAAATGTTTATTTAAGAAACTTCATATTGTATTACTTGACGGGGGGTTTTTTTTTTTCACTGATCTTGTTGCATATTTAATATTTTATACTCTTAATTTTTTATTTTGACAATTTATTTCTGAAATTGAATAGTATAGTAGAATGTATTCAATTGATGATAGTATTATTATTTTTTTTTAATAATAATTGACTTGTAATTTACATATGAGTCATTAATTAGCTAGAGCATGAAATATCCTTTTTAATGGCCGTTAACCTGAATTTAAACTTAAAATAAAATTAATTCAAAAGTTTTAATTCGGATAAAACTTAAATAAAGATCGTAAATCCAATAAATTTAGAATAAAATATTATTTCTATTATTAATTAATTATCAATGTGCAAGTTACATGTCAATTTTCATTGAAACATTAATAGTGTTGTCAACTAAACGTGTTTTGCTATAAATTTAGGCGTAAATGGCCAAAATTAAAAATTTAAGGGTATAAAATGTAACTGTGATGAATATGATATATTTTCTTGTACTTCAATACATATAGGAGATGGTTCAACAGAGGTAGTTGCTGATAATAATGTTTAGATAATACTTGTATGGTGCTCAATGCTGCAATTAATTAATAAATAAACAATATTTTGATTAGTATTCATATTTCTCATATATGATGTCTAATTTATAAGAAAAAACTAGATAAATAGACAGTTTTTAAACATTTTTTTTTTAAAAAATGGACATTTTTTATCTAGAAAAATTACCCATGGCTGTTAAAGTATTGATCGACACATCCCATTAATTAATGATTGATCATAATCAATCAGTGATTAATCATAATCAATCAGTGATTGACCGGTAAAAATATATATGTAAATCTATCAATCAGTACTATACTGTCAATCAATAATTGATTATTTTACAAAAAAAAAAAAAAAAAAAAAAAACAGGTATTTTCATAATTTTAAAAACTTCAGTTTTTTTTTAACTTAAAATAATGGTTTTTTAAACTTTTTTTTCCCCCATTAATCTCACGTTCAAGAAACTATGGTTTTGTTTGTTTTTGCTTATATATGTTTTCCATTATTTCCACAAAAATTGTTCTGTATATCTTTCTTTCTTTATTTTTCCCTTAAAGACTTTGCCTTACAATTAGACATATAATTCTGCAGCCAATATATTGACTCATAAAGTTTTACTAAGGCTTGACTTACTTCTTTAGAGAGAGAGAGAGAGAGAGAGAGAGAGAGAGATAAAAATTTGAGCTTGAAAAGCAAAGTAGACACAATTTGTCCTCGCAGTAGGAATTTTCTGCGCTTCAAGCCAATGCTTCCACTTGCGTTCGAGTATTTCCTTTTTGCATTTCTTGCTAGTTTCGTTCTTTTCTGCGATGGCCAGGACCAAACAGGTACTAACATCTAGAGATACAGACTTAAATTTGTTAAAAATTAAGCAACGGTGCTAACATTAAAATATTTAGTAGTACTTTTTTTTTTTTTTTTTTTCCTAATCGTATTTACGACCCCTTCAATGTGATTCAGGATTTATCAACATAGATTGTGGCTTGGAACCTGATGTTAGAAGCTTATACCGAGAAGTTCACGGGCCTGAACTTCATTTCCGACCAGACATTCGCAGACACCGGCGAAAGAAAGGTCATTTTAGAAAAATACAAAGATAAATACCAACGGCAGTACTCCTCTCTTCGAAGCTTTCCCCAAGGAAACAGGAACTGCTACAAAGTTAAGGTTGCTGCGGCAGGTGCCAAGTATTTGATCCGAGCAGGGTTCTTGTACGGTGACTATGACGAACAAGACATGCCGCCGACGTTCGATCTCTTCGTTGGAAATGACTTGTGGGATTCTGTAAAGATTGCAGACTCCAGCTATTCTGTGGAAAAGGAGATCATACATATTCCACCACAAAGCCATGTACTCGTTTGTCTGGTGAACACGGGCCACGGTATTCCATTCATCTCAACATTAGAATTCAGGCCCTTGGACAATTCAACTTATCCAACACAAACGGCCGGGGAGTCCTTGGCATCGGCCGGCCGGTGGGACGTTGGTTCTTCCAAAGGATACAGGTGAGCACAACCACTGCAAGTTTTCTAGATTGTTGTCCCCAAACTTAAAAATGAATTGATTTTATAAATATCCCACAAATTATAGGTCTGTTTGTCAAAATGCTTATAAGGACGAGATAAACAAAACAAGATCCATTTTGTATATTTTTTAAAGTCACATTTCAAATTTTTTGCATTATTTTTTATTTCACAGTTCGTATCCAAAAGTCCGCCCCCAAACACACATATCCAATCCAATCTCTAAAACTCCGTCTCCATAAGTCCCCCCAAAATGGGCCATTAAATTTTGATAAAAGTTTTAAAGTTTATTTAGTGAAGCTTTTTACAAAAATTTGTGGAAAACTTTTTTTGAAAACTAGAATCTCTACTGATAAATCATCCAAATATTTCTAGAAGCAACTTCTAGATAAGAAGCCAACAACAGCTTCTAGACAACTCTGTCAAATATGCTATTTAACATACCCATAATTTCTTAAAAGCATTTATTACATATTAAAAACCATGCCTGGGAAACGAATATTGTCTATTTTCATTGAGGAACTAATGCAACACTTTAACGAGATTTATAGAAATAGAATTACCAAGATCTTCAATTCTAACACATAATTAGCTAATTTCTTTGATTATGTGTACTTAATTTCTCAATCAGATAATTATTCTTCTATGTAGGTATGACAAGGATTTTCATGACCGTTTTTGGTATAAATGGCAACCCAACGAGTCTAAAAATTTAAGTACCACACTTGCCATTATTGATTCTAAAGATACCGATGACCATTACAACATACCAAGTGTGGTTATGAGAACTGCCGCGGTCCCAGAGGACGCAAATGGTTCTTTGATCTTCTGGTGGCCGCCAGATAACAGTAACATTTCAGATGTTGAATATTATTTCTACATGCACTTTGCTGAAATCCAAGTTCTCCAAGCCAACCAGACAAGGGAATTCAACATTTTCCACAACGGGGACCTCTTCGACGGGCCTATTTCGCCTGCGTACTTGCGAACAACAACGTTGTACAATAAAATTCCCTTAAAGGCACGCCTACATAATTTTACAATCTCCAAGGCTGAAAACTCAACTCTTCCCCCTATCCTCAATGCCTTGGAGATTTACATCGTCAAACAATTTTCACAGCGGGAAACGCACCAGCAAGATGGTGAGTAGTACTATCGTACTTCTCTCTATTGGGAAAATTCAATTTAATTCTTTATAGTTTCTAAGAATAGCAATGTATATAATTAAGATTATAAAGTATAATTATAAGTAATAAATCCTATCTCAATATATATGATTTATTTAATTTCGTTTATGCACACACGCCCATACATGCATATTCATAATGGAAATTGTGATAAGTAGTATTTTTATTAAGAATAAAGTAAATAATAGTTTTCATAAAATAATTGAAATAAATAGCAGGTTTTTAAAATATTTAGAATAATTAAGAAATAGAAAATTACAAATTTATCATGTAATTAACTTTTTACGTCTTGTAAATGCACTATTTACCTAGTAAATTTTTCATTTACCTAATAAATTTGCTATTTACTTTAAATATTTTAAAACCTAGTTATTAACTTCAATTATTTTTGTAAAAATGCTATTTACTACAATTGGATGTAGATAACATTAAATAATAAAATTACTAGGTAAATTATATATTTACTAGAATTAATCAAATGCAATTACTTAGTAAATTTGCTAGTTACGATATTACTCCAAATATTTTTATCATATGTTATTTATTTTAATCATCTAATAACAAATACTATTTTTCTGATACATTACCATAAAAATACTATTTACTTCAGTCTATATATATATATATATTTTTTTTTATTTTTTTATTTTATGTCTGTCTATATCTTTTTTCTTTTTTGGAAATGTATATCTGTTTATGTATGTGTGCGATGATATAAAAAGAAAAAAGAATGTAAGTGTGTGATGGATATAATTCAGTAATTTGAGAATTTCATTTTGTATGGCTGAAAATCTATCCTAGTTGATGCCATTGAAAAAGTCAAGTCAACTTATGGATTAAAGAAAAATTGGCAAGGGGACCCATGTCTCCCTGTAGAGTACTTGTGGGAGGGTCTGAACTGTAGCTACAACGAAAATGATAAGCCTCCAAGAATTATAGCCCTGTAAGTATATATTTGATTTATTTTTTATTCTTATATAATTGATTAATTATACGATATATGTTTATAAAAAACTATAATTGTCTCAAATCTAATAGTTAGATAGGTTCAGTAGTTATAAAATTTTAATTAGAATCTTATAATTACATTCTGGTTGATAATTTACATGAAATTTTTTTTATTTAAAATTTTGTTTTATGTTCTACTGTTAGAACTAATATTAATGGTATAACAAGTATAACTGAATAATATTTATATTGAGATTAAGGATGAAGCCATAATTTTTTTTTTCTTTTTGAGAGACAGCTAACTATATAATAGATAATTGGGAATTTCTACCACCCTCTTGCTTTTTCCCATCAATGGGGTAAATTTTTTTTACCAATTGATTGAATTTTGATGGTCTAGATGTCATGTGCATAAGAAATTATTATGTGCTCAACCACACCCGATTACAATACAAAAAGAAAAAAAAAATCTTCTCCTTCCAAACTGGCTTCCCCAACTCCGGCGCGTCCCACCTCCTCTTTCTCCCAGACACCGCGCGGCCACCTCATTATCTTCTCCGCCATATCAGCCGCCGTCCAGGCTTGCTCCTTGGAGCTGGCCGGCGCCTCCCACCTCCTCTTCGTTGCTCTGTTAACCGTGAGCACGAGCCACCCACATTGGCGAGCTCACCGGCGGAGGAAAAAATCCTCACTGACTGGTTTTTTTTTTTTAATATTTTCCATTCATAGTTTTGGTTGCTTTGCTTGACTTGAGCTCGTCACCATCTCCATTCCTGGCGCCATTCACATCGGTCAGGTTAGAAAAACTTTATCGGCGTCAATAGCACTCTTTATCGCCGGATGCCTGCGACCTAAAATTTTTCAGATCCGGTGGACGGGATGGCCACTTGCGACCACAAGATCTGACCGGCAACCCAACAAGACCTGGGGTGACTCGCAGTGGGAGATCCGTCGCAGTTATGGAACCTCTATCTCCATCGCCGTCCGTCACCCATCTCTCTGTCGCCACCGTCGTCCATCCTTCCCTCGTGAACCCGTCGCACCACCGGGAGCACCTCCGCCTCGCTAGCCGGAGAGCCACCACCATCTCTCAATGTCTCTTGGACGATGGGGAATTCCCCCCAACCCCCCCCCCCCCCCCCCCCCCCCTCCTGTTTTTCTTCCATGTAATCACATGTGAAGGTTTCAAAATAAGTTTGATGTCTCTTTTCGATCTCGACGGTTAAGTTAATCTGAAGGTTGAAAATTTTTACATTATTAATGGGGTAAAAAAACCTTATCTCATTGTAGAATTCCCCTGGATAATTAGGTACTATAAGGATCATGTCTTCGTTTTTAAGAGGGCCTGTATGTAATTTTTTTTTAAAGGGGGATATTAAAAAAAAAAAATGGAAGTTGAGTGGGCTTCAGAACCCCTAGCCCTTCGTTAGCTTCGTGCATGATTAGAATTTACTGGTTGTTATAATAATTATATATATATAAAAAAAAAATTTACAAACACCGTTTTATAAAGATACTGAATTATATATGTACAAAATATTATAAATATCCATACTGCATATGAATTGGTGTGTGTGTTTTAACTAACGAATGTGCAATGCTTGCAATCAGGAACATGTCGTCATGTGAATTGACCGGGGATATATCTCTTTCTATAGAAAACCTTACAATGATACAAATATTGTATGTATCCCGATCATATGATTTACATCCAATTTTTTTTTTAATTCTTTTTTATGTCAAAAATGTTTATGTGCATCGAATTTCCAAAATTCAGAGAACTATCGAACAACAACTTGACAGGAAATGTGCCAGAGTTTTTGTCTCGACTGGAAGAATTAAGGGTTTTGTGAGTAATTTTGATTTAGGGAGGTGTTTACTTCCAGACTTAAAACCTACCCAAGCTAATGAAGATATGTGATGTGATTTTAATTGGCAGAAACTTGGACAACAACCAGCTCAATGGTCCACTTCCAGCCGAACTCATGACCAAATGGAAGAAAGGTTTCCTACAACTGAGGTGAGTTTATTTATATATTTATTTTTGAAAAATACGTACTTATGTATGTACATCTTTTTCATGTATAAACTCAAAGTCTAACGTCATTTTCTTCTTTTTATTAATGAGAAAAAAGAATCATTGATTATCATTGTCTCCGTCATTTATATATATAAGAGAAATCTTGAGGGCCATCAATAAAATGAAAAGGAGTCAACCTAATTTTATTCGAAAGATGAATCTAATTTTATTCATATACCATTATATAGGTCCAATGTTATGCAAATCATTGGCCTGAAAAGAGAAGAAGGAAATGTATCCTTACCGCTGCATCACTCCGTTGGTGATCAACGTCATTTCATTTTCCAGTTTGCTACTAACAGCATATATACATCTTGAAGTTTTTTTAACCAATAGAATAAACTGATAATTTAATGATCATATTCAAAAGTCCCACTTCTTGTAGATATAATTATAATTTAAATTCTTACTAATTGATGTGTTTAATTCTAACATGAACAATTTGTGTTGCTAGTGTAAATGGGAATCCAAATATTTGTGCATCAGTTTCTTGCAAAAAGAAGCACTCTACAATGGTTCCAGTGGTAGCCTCAGTTGTGGGAGCTTCTATCCTCTTGTTAGCGGTAGCAGCAGCAATCTACTGGGGTCTTCTAAGGAGTAGACATATTGGTAAGACCACAAAATCATTACCTACACATAAACATATATATATATATATATATAAGGTCTCGTGTCCGGCACTCTGTGGAACGACATTTATGGCATAAAGTTAATGCGCACTCTGTGGAACGACATTTATGGCATAAAGTTAATGGACGTTAACATTTTTATTGACATGTTTTTTGTATTAACAGCTCCAAATTATACCATGTTACACTAAATAAAAAGTTACATTTGTCAGACAGGTATGGCCGTCTAACATGAGATTATTCTTATCTAATATCTATGTATATATAAGACAGATTAAAAGGAAAATTTAACTAGACAAAGAAAGCGAAGCAACTATTGATGATAATAATTTGTAGTCTCGAGTCTTTGAGTCCTAATTGATGAACTAGCAGGTATATCAAAGGCAGAATTCACCATTGGTCCATATTCATCGGAGGCGGGAAAACGAGAATTCATATACCGTGACATACAAAGAATCACCAACTACTTTGAGAGGGTGATTGGTAAAGGCGGATTTGGAACAGTTTATCATGGTCATCTAGATGATGATACTCAAGTAGCTGTGAAAATGCTCTCACGGTCATCGGTTAATGGATATCAGCAGTTTCAATCAGAGGTACGTAGGGATATACAATGCTATATACTATAGAGTTTATACTCATACTTCTGTATTTATTGCGCTTATTAAGCAAAATCATACACTAAACGAGATTAAATTTTGTTCTAATTACAGATCAATATTCTGCTGAGAGTTCATCACAGGAATTTAACAGCTCTGGTTGGTTATTTCACTGATGAGAACAACACAGGGCTTATATACGAGTACATGGCCAACAGTGACTTACTATCCCACCTCTCTGCAGGTAATTTTGTTGCTTCAATGATGACCAAAAAATATATTAAAATAATTATAAAAAAAATCAAACAAACTCTTCAAATATTGGTGCAGATAGTAATATATCTCAACATGAATATGCAGATAATAGTTCCATTAATATTCTGAAATGGGAAGACAGATTTCAAATAGCAGTAGATGCAGCTCAAGGTTAGAATATACATATATATATATATATATATTATCTAATGCTATGTTTTAATAATTTTCTTTTAAATGAGTGAACCTTGTTAATTTTAATTAATTCACAGGACTAGAGTATCTCCATCATGGTTGTAAACCTCCAATAATCCATAGAGATGTGAAATCGGCAAATATCTTGTTGGATGAAAATTTTCGAGCTAAAATATCAGATTTTGGCATCTCCAAATCTTTTCCAACGTCTGATAATGGAGTGACTCATGTATCAACAGTAGTTGCTGGTACTCCTGGATACCTTGACCCTGAGTATGTTTTTTTTTTTTTTTTTTTTTTTCTGGATGAGATTTATTATTAAAGTTGTGAATATTCTATGATATTCATTCGCGAAAATGAAATACAAAGTGATTTTTGAGAAAAACTTGTATGTATGTGATTTGGTTGCAGGTACTATAAGTCAAATAGATTAAATGAGAAAAGCGATGTTTATAGCTTCGGGAAAGTACTATTGGAGATCATCACAGGGAGACCTGCGACATCGAAAATCCCCAACTACGCATGCCTTAGTGAGTGGGTGATTATGATGCTCGAAAAAGGGCTTATAAATGGTATTGTTGATCAAAGGTTGCAAGGAAACTTCCATGTTAACAGTGCATGGAAAGCAGTGGAAATAGCATTAAATTGTGTGTCTTCAAGCTCGGCCGAACGACCGACCATGAGTCAGGTGGTCGGAGAACTGAAAGGGTGTTTGGAAGCGATGAAAGTTGGTTATGGAAGCGAGAACAAATCAGAAGATTCAATTGAAGCAATTCCTTTGAATCCGCTCACTCATGGCATAGATACTCAGCCTTTAGCTAGGTAGCAATCCTCATCTATATTAAGATCTACAATAAGAATAACTAGCTTTTGAGGTTGTAACTCAATACCTGTTCTTTCCACCTATATATTTTTACAAAGCTATTTTCTCTTCTGTTCTTGCTTTAGCAAAAACACGTCCTTTAAATTTTTTTTTTTTTTTAAGGTATGTTCTTTTAAAGTTTTATTCGCATACTATTTTATATCGTCAGAATTTATTAGTCAAAATATACTCTTTTTATTTAAAACAAATACACTTTTTTTTTTTAGGAAAAAATTTGTACTGTTATCCTTCACTCACTAACAATATAGTGAGTTACTGCCGGTAACCTAATCGATGGCCGTCGGTTGCCTGAGTCGCTAAGTTTTTGAGGGTCGGTGACTATCGGTCAATGAAGTCACCAGCTCATTCTCAGTCGTGCAAGGCACCTTGTATTTCATCGGCGATGACATATGGTCGAAAAAGGGAGATCACTGAAGTATCTGATTGGTCTAATTTGGGTTGCAATAACAATTCCACGTTCTCTTTGGTATGATCATGACAATTTTAATGGTAATAGCAGCAAGTCACAAAAACAAATGACAATAATCATCGACCGTGGTGGAACTTTGACCAAAAAAAAAAAAAAAAGTCATATTTAGAGGCTTCATGATTTCTATTAGGTTAATAGTTCGAGTCTTCTATTGAATGTTAAAGTTTGTTTTTAATATAGACAATGTGCTTGAAGGACCTTATAAGTCTTGATCTATTAGCTGATAAATGTATAAATAATAAAAAGAGAAAACTGCGTGACTTTTTTTAATCACCTAATATAATAAATGACCCAATTTTTTTTTTATTTAGGAAAATGACCGTTTGTCATTTTTCAGATTTAATCAACTAATGATTGATTATAAAATTTGGTGATTTACATGATGGTTAATTAATAATTGACCGTAAATCAATCACTGATTGATTATTCTGTAGTCAATCACTAATTGACCATTAAAAAAATTGATTAATTATTTTAGAAAAAAATGGTATTTTAACTAATTTTAAAAAACTTCGGCTATTTATTAGAAAACTTCTTAAAAAAAAAAAAAGGCTATTTAGCTATAAATCCCTAATAAAAATTATGATTAAAATTGATGTTCCTAATAGTATTATTCAAAATAAATTCTTAGTAAATATTAGAAATGCAAAAAACAAAACACAAAAAAAAAAAAAAAGCTAATTAAAGTTTTTCGATTTGTATATAACATTAATAGTAATCTATTAATATTTGATTACATCATTAAAAAAATGATAATTATACATAGTATTGTTCAACATACTAAGATACTTAAGAATATTAGTCCGTTTGAAAAGAATAAAAGATACAAAATTTTAGCATGTTCAAAAAGATCAGTTTAATACAAAATATGAAATTCTAACTAATATTTCCATCGAAATTCCTAACTTTCTAGTCCTATATCCTGATATTTAATACAAATCATAATGGATTTTTACCGATAATGATAGTTGAATCAATATTTAAAGATATATATTTTTTATTATTATAAAAACAAAAATATTTTGATAGGCCAAAATTTTTAAAATTCGTGGATATTTGCTATCATGCTTTGGAGCAGGGGCGGATCTAGGTGAGGGCAAATGGGTGCTATACTGAACTTTTTTTTTTCTTTTTAATTTTACTCTAAAAATTTTATATTTTTCTACTTTGCCCCAATAAAAATTAAAAATCTTTGTATAACCCTCACTAGAGATTAAAAATTTCATATAGCCCCCGATTCAACTTTATCCTTTAATTTTTATATATTAATGTTATTTATCTTACGCTCCCACTACAATTTTTATTTGGCTCCGCCACTAGAAAGGATTGGGGTAGAAGGACTTGACTGACTGGGTCATTGGGTTCATTGGTGTTTAGAGTAAATGTTGGAGCGAAAGTGTGCATTCTAGGTGTTGCGTGGGATGGTCATAGGGACCTATAATTAATGTTCGTAGGAGACTCTTGACTAGAGTCATCCATGGACCATGATTCCAGTTATAAGATATATATATATATATATATATATATTTGAATTGTTTGTTAGAAACTTCGTATTGTATTATTTGACGGTTTTTTTTTTTTTGACTGATCTTGTTGCATATTTAATATTTTATGCTCTGAATTTATTATTTTTACAATTTATTTCTGAAATTGAAAAGTGTAGCAGAATGTATTCAATTGGTAATGATATTAGTGTTTTTTAAAAAATAATAATAATTGACTTGTGATTTGCACATGAGCCAATAATTAGCTAGAGCATGAAATATCTTTATTAATGAATATTAACCTGGATCTAAACTTAAATAAAATTAATTCAAAAGTTTCAATTTGGATAAAACTTAAATAAAAATCCTAAATCTAATAAATATAAAATAAAATAGATAAAAATTATTTTATCTATTATTAATTAATTATCAATGTACAAGTTACATGTCAATTTTCATTAAAACATATTAACAGTTTTATCAATTAAATGTGTTTTGCTATAAATGTTAGGGGTAAAATCCTAAATCTAATAAATTTGGAATAAAGTAGATAAAAATTATTATATCTATTATTAACAAAAATATTTCAATCTCCCAAAAATTCAAAATTTCGTGGATATTTACTATCATGCTTTGGAGCTGGGGTGGATCTAGGTGAGGGCAAGTCGAGGCTATACTGGAATTTTTTTCTTTTGATTTTACCTTAAAAATTTTATATTTTTCTACTTTTGCCCCATTAAAGATTAAAAATCTCCATATAGCCTTAACTAAAAATTGAATATTTCATATAGTCCCCAATACAACTTTACTCTTAGCTTGTGTTTGGTTCGTCAGTTGGAGACGAAATTTTTAAGTTGGAGTTGGTTGACTTTTCAAAAACTAATTATAATTTTTGTTGACTTTTCAAGAAAAAAATAAAAACTGAGATGAAAAAATACAATTTAATTGGAGTTGAGTTCAAATGCGAAACAAAGTATTTATTTTTATATATTGATATTATTTATTTTATATCCCGTTAAATTTTTTTATTTGACTCCGCCACTGCTTTGGAGTAAGGATTGGGGCAGGGCTTGACTGACTAGGTCATCGGGTCCATTGGTGTTTGGAGTAAATGTTGGAGCGAAAGTTTGCATTGTAGGTGTTGCGTGTGGCTTGGTCTTAGGGACGTAATTAAGGTTCGATAGCGGGACATATAGTATGAGACTCTTTGACTGGAGTCATCCATGGACCATGATTCGAGTTATTTAATAATTCTTTTTTTTTTTTTTTTGAAATGTTTATCAGAAACTTTGTATTGTATTATTTGACGGTTTTTTTTTTTCACTGATCTTGTTGCATATTTAATATTTTATGCTCTGAATTTTTTTACTTTGACAATTTTTTTCTGAAATTGAAAAGTGTAGCAAAATGTATTCAATTGATAATGGTATTAGTTTTTTTTTTTTTTTAAATAATTGACTCGTGATTTACACATGAGTCATTAATTAGCTAGAGCATGGAATATCTCTTTTAATGAATGTTAACCAGAATTTAAACTTAAAATAAAATTAATTAAAAAGTTTCAATTTGGATAAAACTTAAATAAAGATCCCAAATCCAATAATTTTGTAATAAAATAGATTAAAATTATTATTTCTATTATTAATTAATTATCAATGTACAAGTTACATGTCAATTTCCATTGAAACATTAACAGTGTTATCAATTAAATGTGTTTTGCTATACATGTCAGGGGTAACTTGCCAAAATTATAAATTTAGGGGTACAATATGTAACTGTGTGATGAATATGATATATTTTCTTATACTTCAATACATAGAGATGGTTCAATAGAGGCTGACCCAACAGATACAGTCACTGATAATAATGTTTAGATAGTACTTGTATGGTGCCCAATACCGCAATTAATTAATAAATAAACAATATTTTGATATGTTTTCATATTTCTCATATATGATCTCTAATTTACATCAGAAAAACTAGATTAATAGACAGTTTTTAAACACTTTTTTTTTAATTTAAAAATTAACATTTTTTTATTTATAAAAATTACTCATGGCTGTTAAACTATTGATTGACCCATCCCATTAATTAGTGATTGACTGTAATCAACATGTGATTAATCATAATCAATTAGTGATTGATTGGTAAGAACATATATTTAAATCGGTCAATCAGTACTATATAATCAATTAATAATTGACGATCTTACGGAAAACAACTATATTCTTGATTTTGAAAAACTTTAGCTTTTTAAAATAAAATAAAAAAACTTAAAAAATGGGTTACTTAAATATCCCTTACTATAATTTATACTTTTTTCCATTAATCTCACGTTCTAGAGACTATGGTTTTGTTTATTTTCGCTTATGTTTTCCATTATTTCCACAAAAAAATTGTCCTGTTACTTGGCCTTTTTTTTTTTTTCGTTATAGACTTTGCCTTTCAATTAGACATATAAATCTGCAGTCAACATATTGACTAATAAACTTTTACAAAGGCTTGACTTACTTCTCCATAAAATAAATAAATAAATAAGGTAAAAAATAAGTACATATTGACACAATTTGTCCTCGAAGTAGGAATTTTCCGCGCTTCAAGCCAATGCGCCCGCTAGCGTTCGAGCATTTCCTTTTGGCGTTTCTTGTTAGTTTCGTTCTTATCTGCGATGGCCAGGATCAAACAGGTAATAATTTCCTTTTTTCTCTCTCTCTAATTGTATTTACGACCCCTTTAATCCGATTATTATACAAGTTTAAATTATGATTCAGGATTTATCAGCATAGATTGTGGATTGGAACCTGATGTTACAAACTATACCGAGAAAAGCACGGGCCTAAACTTCATTTCCGACCAGACATTCGTAGACACGGGCGAAAGTAAGGTCATTTATGAGAAGAACAAAAAGGAATACCAACGGCAATACTACTCTTTTCGGAGCTTCCCCGAAGGAAACAGGAACTGCTACAAAATTAGGGTTGCTGCCGCAGGTACCAAATATTTGATCCGAGCAGAGTTCTTTTACGGCGACTATGACGAACATGACATGCCGCTGACGTTTGATCTCTACGTTGGAAATGACTTGTGGGATTCTATAAAGATTTCAAACTCGAGCAGTTATGTGTATAAGGAGATCATACATGTCCCACCGCGAAACCCTGTACTCGTTTGTCTGGTGAACACGGGCAACGGTACTCCATTCATCACAACATTGGAATTCAGGCCCTTGGACAATTCAACTTATCTAACAAAAGGGGTGTCCTTGGCAACGGTCGGTCGGTGGGACGTTGGCTCTTCCAAAGATCAATACAGGTGAGCACAACCACTGCAAGTTTTCAAGACCCAAACTTAAAATGGATTGATTTTAGAAATATCCCACGAGTTATGGGTCTGTTCGATAGAGTTTTTACCTTTATTTTTAGTTAAAAAAGAAAAAAAAAGCAAAAATCGTTACTTTTCAGTTAATATTTAATAACTATATTTTTAAAAAGTTATAGTATCTAACTTAGACCCCGTTTGGGGTAATTTTTCCGGATAGAGTTTTACCATCCAATCTAAAGCTTCAAATTCTACAGCTCACTTTCTCTCTCTTTCATTTAAAAAAAAAACTCAAATTTTAAAAGTATGTAACTTTCTCATTTTATATCAAAATGAGATGATTTTTGTGTCAAAATACTCATAACGATGAGACGAACAAAACAAGATCTATTTTGCATATTTTTTTAAAACACATTTCAAATTTTAGCACTATTTTCTATTTTACAGTTTGTATCCAATAGTCCTACCTAAACACACATATCCAATCCAACCTCCAAAACTCTGTTTCCAAAAGTCCTCCCAAAATGGGCCCTTAAATTTTAATACAAGTTTTAAAGTTTATTTAGCTCAGCTTTTTCCAAAAGTTATAACATTTGACTTTGCAAAAAGTTTTTTTGGAGACTAGAAGATCTTTTAACAAATCACCTAAATATTTCTAGAAGCAACGTCTGGACCAAGAAGCCAACAACTCGGTCAAATATGCTATATGCATTCTAGTTCAACATACCCTTAATTTCTTAAAAGCATTTATTACACACCTAAACTACATAAAAATTAAAAACCATGCCTAGGAAACGAATATTGTCTATTTTCATTCAGGAACTAATGCATCACTTTAACGAGACTAATTAGAAATCGAATTACCAAGATATTCAATTCCAAGGTTTAGCTAATTTCTTTGATTATGTGTACTTAATTTCTCAATCAGATAATTATTCTTCTATGTAGGTATGACAAGGATTTTCATGACCGTTTTTGGTATGAATGGCAACCCAGCAAAACTAAAAATTTAAGTACCACACTCGCCATTACTGATTCTAAAGATACCGATGACCATTACAACATACCAAGTGTGGTTATGAGCACCGCTGCGATGCCACAGGATGCAAATGGTTCTTTGATCTTCCGGTGGCCGCCAGATAACCGTGACATTTCGGGCGATGAATATTATTTCTACATGCACTTTGCTGAAATCCAAGTTCTCCAAGCCAACCAGACTAGGGAATTCAACATTTTCTACAATGGGGAATTCTTCGACGGGCCTATTTCGCCCGCGTACTTGCAAACAAGAACGGTGTACAATAAAATTCCGTTAAAGGCACGCCAACATACTTTTACAATCTCCAAGGCTGAAAACTCAACTCTTCCCCCTATCCTCAATGCCTTGGAGATTTACACCGTCAAACAATTTTCACTATGGGAAACACACCAGCAAGATGGTGAGTAGTACTATATCCTACTTCTCTCTATTGGGAAAATTCAATTTAATTTTTTGTAGTTTCTAAGAATGGCAATATATAATTAAGAGTATAATGTATATTTATAAGTAATTAATCCGATCTCAATATATATAATTTATTTAATTTCGTTTATGCACACATGCCCGTATATATGCATATTCTGATATTCAAAATGGAAATTGTGATAAATAGTATTTTTACGAAGTATAAAGTAAATAGCATGTTTTTTTAATATTTAGAGTAATTAAATAGCAGTAAATAATAAATTTATTAGGTAAATAATTTTTTATGTCTTGTAAATGTGTTATTTACCTAATAAATTTACTATTTACTTCAAATATTTTAAAACTTTTCTATTAACTTCAATTATTTTCTTAAAAATTCTATTTACTACAATTGGAAGTAGATAACATTAAAAATTATATTGCTAGGTAATTTATACATTTATTAGAAGTATTAAAATGCAATTACTTAATAAATTTGCTAGTTACGTTATTACTCCAAAAAATTTTAACATATGTTATTTATTTTAGTAATCTAATCTAAAAATACTTTTTTTTGATACATTACTATAAAAAATACTATTTATTTCAGTCTGTATATATATATATATATATATATTTATGTCTGTACATATCATTTTTCTTTTTTTGGAAATGTATATATGTTTACGTATGTGTGTGATGATTTAAAAAGAAAAAAAAATGTATGTGTGTGAATTGTGATGGATATAATTTAGTAATTTGAGAGTTTCTTTTTGTATGGCTGAAAATCTATCTTAGTTGATGCCATTGAAAAAGTCAAGTCAACTTATGGATTAAAGAGAAACTGGCAAGGGGACCCATGTCTCCCTAAAGAGTACTTGTGGGAGGGTCTGAACTGTAGCTACAAGGAAAATGATAAGCCTCCAAGAATTATAGCACTGTAAGTATATATTTATTTTTTTAATCTTATATAATTGATTTTTTTTTTTGGTAAGTATATTATTGATTAATTATATTGTATATGTTTATAAGAAACTGGAAATTTCTCAAGTCTAATAGCCAGATAGATTCGGTAATTATAAAATTTCAATTAGAATCTTATGATTACTGGTTCATCATTTACATGAAGTTTTTTATTTAAAAATTTGTAACATGTTACAGTTAGGACTAATATTAATGGTGTAAAAATCATATATCATTGAAAAATATTATGTTGAAATTAGTGACGAAATCAAAAGTTTTTATGAGGGAGACTAATAATTAAATAACAGATAATTAACGGCTAAAGGATGAGGTCTAATTTTTAAGAGGGCATGCTATGAAATTTGTTTAAGGGGGGCTATTAAAAAAATTATAGTTGAGGGGAATTAAGACCCCTAGCCTTCATGCATGATTAGAATTAATTGGTTGTTATAATAACGTAAAAAAAAATTTCCAAACGCCGTTCTATAAAAATGTATCGGGTTATATGTGTATAAAATATTTTATATGAATATATATACACACATACACACACGTACTGCATATGAACTGGTGTGTGTGTTTGGCTAACGAATGTGTAATGCTTGCAATCAGGAACCTGTCTTCAAGTGAATTGACCGGGGAGATATCTCCTTCTATAGAAAACCTTGCAACGATGCAAATGTTGTATGTATAAGGACTTACAATTTTCTATTTTTTTTATTCTTTTTTTTTAGACTTCAAAAATCATGTTTATGTGTGTCGAATTTTCAAAATTCAGAGACCTATCAAACAACAACTTTACGGGAAATGTGCCAGAGTTTTTGTCTCGACTGGAAGAATTAAGGGTTTTGTGAGTAATTTTTATTTAAAGAGGTGTTTTATTTCCAGTCTTAAAACTTAACCAGGCAAATGAAGAAATGTGATGTGATTTTAATTGGCAGAAACTTAGACAACAACCAGCTCAATGGTCCACTTCCAGCTGAACTCATGGCCAAATGGAAGAAAGGTTTCCTACAACTGAGGTGAGTTTGTTTGTTTGTATGTTTGTCTAGTTTTTTTTAAGTTTTTTTTTTAAGTTTTTTTTTTTGGAAAATATGCATACGTACTTATGTTATGAACATCTTTTTCATGTAAAAACTCAAAGTCAACACCATAATCTTTTTTTTAATAATAAAAAGAATCATTGGTCATTATCGTCTCCGTCATCTATATAAGAAATCTTGGGGGCCATCAATAAAATGGAAAAGACCTGACCTAATTCTACTCAAAAGATGGGTCCAATTTTATTCATATACTATTATATAGGTCCGATGTTACGCAAATCATTGGCCTGAAAAGAGAAGAAGGAAATGTATCCTTACCACTGCATCATTCCATTGGTGATCAACGTCATTTCATTTTCCAATTTGCGACTAACAACATATATACATCTTGAAGTTTTTTTAACCAATAGAATTAACTGATAATTTAATGATCATATTCAAAAGTCCCACTTCTTGTAAATATAATTTAATTTAAATTCTTACTCATTGATGTGTTTAATTCTAACATGAACAATTTGTGTTGCTAGTGTAAATGGGAATCCAAATATATGTGCATCAGTTTCTTGCAAAAAGAAGCACTCTGCAGTGGTTCCAGTGGTAGCATCAGTTGTGGGAGCTTCTATCCTCTTGTTAGCTATAGCAGCAGCAATCTACTGGGTCTTCTAAGGAGTAGACATGGTAAGACCACGAAATCACTACATACATATATACATATATATATATATATATATAGTTAAGGTCTCGTGCCCGGTATCTTGTGGAACGACTTTTGTGGCATAAGGTTAACAGACGTGTAACATTTTTATTGAGACATGTTTTTTGCACTAATAACTCCAAATAATACCACGTTACACA